>JACEII010000174.1:322331-440640 GCA_014332785.1 Antheraea mylitta
AGTTTATGTCAGGTGGACTTTAATCTTTTTTACTGCTACATGACATAAAAAATCACAAACATATTCTAAGACAATAATAATAATGCATTGTATCAACAAGCATTACATTGTTATTCATCACGCTATGAAGTTAATACGCGTTAAATTAGTTCGTTCGGCTAACTTCATCGTTATACCTTTTAAGGTCAAGTTTAAATGGGAAATCATCCATTGTAACGATGTTTACTCGGTCGTATTCAATTGTTTTCTGGGTATTGCTATCAGAAGCTGCAGTTCACTTTGCACAAAATAGCAAAAAAACATTCCTAAAAAAGAAGTCTTTAAAAAAGGCAGAGAATTTAGGTTAGATTTGCAAAATAACCAATAAGAGAATGTAGAGAAGTGGTTGATTTGAGATTGATTTTAAGCAATTCTAAAATGGAAAATTCCTTAAAGATTGGAGAAATCCGTTGGATTTACAAGTTGGGAGATTGCATTTTTAAAACATGACATCCTGATATTTTATAACTGAGCTGAAGACTGTAGTCCTTTAAGATTAATAGACTGAAGGAAACTTAAGATCGGGTGGACTACCTGGTTACTACTTTATACCATAAAATGTTGAAGTTACGAAATTCTATACAAAATGTTCAATGGAGTATTTAGCAGCATCTTAGTTTGTACTCTGTCATGTAGTGGGCTTTGTATTTTCTTAATAACTTGTGTTATTTAGCTATCTTTATATATTGATTTTTTCTGTACGTGTGTATATCACTGAACGGCTGGACCGATTTTGATGAAATTTTGTGTGCGTGTTCCAGTGGATCCGAGAATGGTTTAGATTCACAATTGGACCCGGTAGATAGCGTTGCGGTTGACTATTAGGACTTTTTTTATTTTTAAGACAAGACAATGTCCGCCAGGCCCGCTAGTATTTTGTAAAATTGGTGGTGTTTTACGTAATTTAGTTCGATTATTGTGCGCAAGTGAAGTGGATGGGAAATAATACCATGGAGTATGAATTTTGATATGCCACAAAACCTACATAGAAAGTTCTAACAAGAGATCCACCATCTTGTTTATACATTAAAATCGTCACAAGACATTTGTAATAATATTACCTACCCGACAATATCAGTAATAATGTAAATTGGTTGCCAAAAACAAATTTGAAATTATTTTTAAAGAAATTTCTTGTTCCCGTGAGATGGCACATTAGGTTACCATGGTAACAAAGTATGTAGAGAAAATATGACTTGGATTAAAGAATTGGCTCATGTAATACTTACGAATACTTTTATTTAAATTACAAAAAGTATCGCCGATAGATAAGTTGGGAATGAAACAAAGACCAAATGAGGAAGCCTAAGAAAAAAATGGTTGACGTCATTTCTATTTCTTTTACGGAAAACACACTAAATATTTAAATTCATTATTTTAATCAAAGACATTGGTATCGCAACATTATATTATTACTAATTGAGATTTCAAAGAAAATTAATCTTTAGTGAATTCCGTGATGATTGACAGCATCCCGGCACAATTTATTATCAAGGCGAGACGAGAGCGCGAATGACCATTCAGCCGGGCATGTGACCAGAGTCATATGATCTCAATGCTGGTGTAGAAAGTGAACAAATTGCAATTACTCGTTCGAAGCACGTGAGACTGTGACCTGGAACGGTTTCTTTGCAATATGAACTTAGGGATTTAGTAGACAATTCGTTTCAATTTATACGAGCAAACTTGTTCTCAATAGAATTCTGTTAGTAATATAATAATAGGAGATCTTTTATCATAAGGGAAAAAAAGCAAAATTTGAGCACTGTCAATAAAATGTTCTAACTTTGAAATTATTAAGATGAATCTGTAGCCAAACTAAACAATAATTATATATATTTTTATACGATTTATGAATTAATCAAAAATATGTGCTGTACAAGCTTAATACAAAAAATCAATATTACATGTACACAGGCCGCTATACTACGCGTCACTAGTTTGACCCAAGCGCAATATGTCACGAGCATGTTCAGCTCATAGGTGACGCGAACCCATAAGTTTTGCTCTTACCAAACATCACTCATCGCGGTTACACAAGTTTTCACTTCAAAAAGCTGACGATGTAATATTTAAATTGCATCTTCTAAAATATTTCCGTAACAAGGAGGAATAGCAATTCAAATTACAAGCATACCTCATGAAAATGTATATTTCATGATTATTTATATTATTAAATAACGAAGTGAATCAAAACCTGATAAACATAATCAGTTAAAATTCTAATTTGATTACGAAGATTATGCGTATTACGTACTTAGCAGGAAAAAGATTTGATGTTACTGTTTAGATTGTCTAAGTGTACTGTTTTATGAAACTGCGTAGAAGGATTTGCACTAATCTTTGGGATTTATTTATTTATTTTAGGGTCGTCAACATGACAATACACTAGTAAATATACAAAAGTAGGACTATTATGAATCATTATAAATGTAGTCATATTTATAGACAACCACGGCATGCTCCAACACTTAATTAAATATTCATAAAGTAAATATTAAACTATTTTACATATTTAAAAATTAAACATAACAATATAAAAACAAAGAAATTGAGAAGGAAAAAGTAATAAAATACTGCAATTAATTGATACTCTTAAATCATACTATAAAACATTAGGAATATAACATATTAACAGAGAGAGAGAGAGTGGAAAAAATAAAAAGAAATACTGAACCAATTAAAGCTATATTTTGTGAATAGACTGATATGCTTCTATCGCTGTTTTAAAATGATTTCGTTTAGAAGAGAAAATGTCGCACGTTTTATGGAATGAGTTATATGATCTAAATATTCTGTTGACTGGAGAGTAAAAGCCTAAATTAGTACGTGAATGAGAAATGTAAAATGGGACATATTTATTAGATCTTAGAAGATTAACAGAAATATTAAATTTGAAGTGATTAGTAATTTGTGGACAATCAATTTTGTCATGAAAAATATCAAATAAAACCATAAGTTCTAATATTAGTCTTCTATTATTTAAGAAGGATAGTTTGAGGTGATTAAGTCGGTCATTATATTTTTTTAATCTTATTGACTACATTGCTATTGTAACAGATGCCATAAAAATGCTTTGTAACTGGAAACGGTTTGACCAATTTCAATGTAAGTGTTGTAAGATTCGTCTTAATTATTCGAATGACATACGTTATACGATATTTTCGCTTACGAATACCCAAACTTGATTAATTAAAAAATATAACTCTGCTTCTCACTATTAATAACTAGATTTAACATGTGGTTTCACTCACATTAAATGTAGATGACGTAGCCATCGACTCTTAACTTTAATTTTCTTAAAATTTAATTTCCTTTAAATGCTAAGTTTATACGCACCATGATCAATGAAGTCAATCAGTAATCAGGTATGAGGTTTCCATGAGACAGTAATTGCCTAGTTTGAGACCATTGTTAAGGCTCAAATTTAGTGAAAGAATTTAGGCATAAAGATATATTTGTATTAACAACTTTACAAATAATAGCTCAGTGATAGCGTATGCGGACAGCGCGTCAAATGACGTACATTGTAGGTAGGGCTTTTCATAATGGCCACTATATACGTATCTGAAAACCATTTATCTCTAAGTACAGCGTGTTACCATCTTAGACAATATCATTAATTAACATAAACTGAGATTATGATCGAATGTGAAAACCTATCTAAATATATAAAAATACAGTGTCATGATATTTGTCCACAATGAACTCCGAAATAACTCAACCGCTCTTTATGAAAGTTGGCATTTATGTATAATTTAGTCCAACTTGAAAGATAGGATAATTTATATTTGGATTATTGAACTTCTAAATTACAAATTAAATTATTGTCATTGTTGATTATTGTGATTAATGTAAGTTTCATTAGCCTCGAACAGATGGCGCTTTAAATGAGTTTGTTGACAGACAATTGTAAGACCGACTGTTATAGATATATCATAGATGGCGCCACGTTTTAATTTATAATTTCTTTTATGTAATAACTGGGACACAGTAGTATAAACGATAAAAAAAAATTAAAACAGCTGTCGCAGAATGAACAATACTAGTAGTTCTCATCAGTATTCCACGAGGCCACCAAAGCCATTCATCATCGGGCCAATCACGGAATCTTATCACGACGGGAGCCGTCGACTCGCAGATTTAAAAATATATTGTATACGTTTTATCGTTATCGTCGCGCGATAAATAAATTTTGATTTTGACACTATCTTATGTAACCGTGCTGCCTATGTAGGAAATTTAAAAAGTTACCCATTATTAGTAATTGAATTCAACCGATATTAAACCGATGATGTTTCTTTTTTTTTATATCATAGGAGGCAAGCGAACAGGCGGGTCACCTGATGTAAAGTGATCACCGTCGTCCATAAACACTAGCAACACCAGGGGAGTCGCAAGTGCGTTGCCAGCCTGTGTTGGAGGGGGGAATAGGGAAACGGGATAGGAGATGGGAGGAGAGGGGAAGTGGGTCTCCGGCGCTCTCACTCACCGAACGAAACGCAACAATTCAAGCACTGTTACTTCACGTCGGTTTTCTGTGGGTCGGATAGTAGTATCGTGGGCAAGCCGACCTATTCATGCTGAAACGAGTAATAGCTTCAGCGTGGCTTTGCCATCTACTAACGGGTGTTGCTTGTACACCACCATGCAGGGCTTTTTCTTAGTCCGCCATTCTATCGAAAGCACCTATAGGTGTGTTCCGGCAGCTGACCTACACAACCAATCCTCCTCTAGGCTTAGCGACTCTAGACTTGTTTACCGTTTTAGACAACAACGACATTTAACATCCGGTAGCAATATAGCCAAACGCTAAAACCCTATATGAAAGAAAAACACTCTTTCCTTTTCGATTTCAAAGCACTTGTCCTACCTGATCAAGGTTTGGTACAACATGTTTTCTTACTTCATGTTGCCGACTAATATCCAGCTTGACACAAACAACCCAAACAACCCATCTTCCGTCAACTCTCCTTAAGACCAACTTGTGTAGCTAACGTTAGGGCCTTCATTATTGCCTTTTACCTCATCTTTCAAAACTTCGAGTCACAATTAAAGAAATCGTAACCTTTATAACCACACTCAATTTCGATGAAAACTTGTTAAGCTTATCAAAAGTTACTACACTTTGCTATACTCGGTTTCTATGACAGTCGGTTAAACTCATCAAAATGTCGTTAGATCGTCTATGTTATATATCATTTATTCATCGAAACAGTACATCTTGCTACACTCAATTTCAATAAAACGTGTTAGACTCAACAAAAGTTACTGCACTTTGCTACACTTAATTTCACTGAAACGTGTTAAACTCATCAAAAGTTATTGCACTTTGCTACATTCCATTTCAATGAAACGTGTTAACTCATCAAAAGTTACTACACTTTGCTACACTCATTTTCTATAAAAGTCGGTTAAACCCATCAAAATGTCGTTAGATTATTTATGTTCATATCATTTACACATCGAAACAGTACATTCAAGGCGAACTTTTCTAAATTTTTACAACATGTGACAACAATCATAGTGGGTTTAAGGGGTGTCGAGTAACATCTTAAGACTTGAGACTCCCAAGCCAACCTCACCTGCACGTGGTGCACCCTGCTGATCAACGAACGAGGCAATGGCGATAACGGGGTGGTAGGGTTATACAGCCCGACTGGGTCGCAACCACCATGTACATGGCGAAAAAGCCCGTCATAGTGACTCGCTTTTGCGCGTCGCGTTTCGGGATCAGCCTGTGCATATCCAGTACCGGGTGACTTTCGTCATTATGGCCGGCATGACAGCGGCGACCGACGATAGATGATCTGTCTCGCGGTGGTCGCCACTGTTCTTGGATTGTACTATGCTTACCATAAGGTATAGTGCAGTAACTTTGTCGTGCTTCAATAAAAAAAAATAATAATAATAATGACGAAGACTATAATGTAGATCGTGTTCAAATCCATTACGTGATTTATATTATCTAAAAGAACACACAGACCGACACAAAAAACGAGTTTATTTTAATATATTTATTAGCAGATAGATATAGGTAATGGTTCCATTGTTCACGTGATAAAATATGCACTTTTCCAAGATGAATTGTACTAGCAATACGTCATTTTCCTGGATAATTTACCTTGAAACTGCGTTATTTATTGTAATATTAACACTTTATCAACAATTAAAATACCGCTTTTTACTTAAAAAGTATAATTAGTGATTCAAATACGTTTCAATATGATTAATATTATTCTAATTTAAACTTCCTTTATTTTGAAATTGTCGTGTAAGTTCGTCTGTGTGTTTTAAATTTCGTCCAAGTGTTAGTATACAGAAGGTCTTGTCTGAAAGTCAGCGTTGCAACGCTTTCACATGCAAACCTGCAGGTTATGCTGAAACACACACCTTTTTCACTCAATGCAACACTTATTTCACTTAAAATATTTTTTGTATATTGTATATCTTTATACGTAAATTTCTTATGTACATGTATATGTCACTGAATACCTCCTAAACGGCTGGACCGATTTTGATGAAATTTGCACACAACATTTCCAATGGATCCAAATGTTACAAATGTTTCATTGGATCCGAGAATGGTTTAAATTCACAATTGGACCCGGTATGTGGCGCTGCGGTTGGCTTTTAGGGTATTTTTTATATTATCAAAGCAGGACAACGTTCGCAGGGACCACTAGTCTATATGTAACTAAATTGTCAGGGAATAGGGAAACGGTTAAGAACATATCCTTCCTTCGTTTCTCAGTTGTTTTTTTTTTCATTTTTTAATTATTTAGTAGCTACCAGTGAGCTACCGGCTTATAAGTATGTGCTGAATAGATGTATCCTTCTTTCAATAATCATACAATTTTAAAGTTATTTTAATATCGTTGCCGATGACTTAAGTAATAATTGATGAGATTGATGACACAAATATATACTTAATTAGCTATTCGCCCCGGCTTCAACCGGGTGTAATGAGGAAAAAAATGAGTCCAAATCTTCTTTTATAGTACGACCATGTAAGGACATAAATTGCCAACTGAACAAAACTAAACATTAATTCTGTCAATACCTCCAGATATCTCTCTACTATGCTATTGGCTATATCTGGCTATATCTCACTCAATTACATTTTATATTTGGACTTTTGAAGTGAAAATTTCTTTATACGCGTTGAGAGGTGTTTTTGACAGGAATAAACTTATTATTTGGCGTCACATTCGCATTTTAATATACGTTAGGTTTTAACACAGACCAAGCCACGGAGAGTTGCTTCTATTACGTGAAATAAGTAGTAATGGTTTTATTATTTGAAAATTGCATTATCATAACAAATCCATAAAACCAGTATCCAAGGATATAAATCGAAAAACAATACTCAACAGATGTAGATACAATAATATATTAATACAACGTAAACATTCAATACAAACAACAATCGTCATGTCCGAAACGAAAAATTGAAACAATCTTCCAAGTGTTTCAACTAATTAGATCATTATGCTTGAATACTGCAAAAGTATGGCGGACGTTAAGCGAACGTACTTGGGTACCATTCAAGACTTGTATAACAAAAATGTACGAAACGTGAATGCTTGAAATAACATGAAAATAATTAACTTAAACATGCATGAAGTAGGAGCAGACGCCGATGAATGGGTTTTATGTAAATCGCGTTACATACGTTTGAATTCGCCTATACGTTTCGCAATTTTAAAATCAACGTGTCTAACATGGATAACAAATTTATGAAAATTAAATAAAAATTGTTCAACAATTAAATAAATTATTAATGTTTTTATTTATTTATTAGCTGTGCCCACGAATCCGTCTGCGTGGAACTTAATGTAAAAAACAGTGCCTAATAAAATCAGCTGCATTAAGTTCATTTACTTATTTACTCTTCACTCGTACTTAAGTCACGTCGTTATTCTGCACAGGCCCGTGTGATTGAAGCGCATTGTGCCGATGCGCCTCCCACGATTATCCAGAAGGGCAACTATCCCCCTTGCCTGTGGGGTCTACCATTCTGACCACTCGACCGCGAAGAGGCCCCTAATGAGGGTCTACCACCTGCCGGGGTGTAGACGCGTTGCCAGTGGCAGCTCCTGCTCCCCGGCTTATAGATGAGCGAAGGCACCATGGGATTTTAGTCAAGTCAGACATACCCCACCCTCAACAGCCCGGCTAGTGTGGATATCCGTAGAGATTTCCCCATGTAAAAAAGAGATCTACATAAGCCCAAACGAAGCTGCGAGAAAGACTACTCGAAAAGAAACAAAACTTAGATCCCTTTCTCTTAAGAATAAAAATACATTAATTTCAAATAGCATCGTATGAAATGGTGAAAAAAGACATTTTTTTTTCTTATCGCGAAGTATTATTCAGTGCAATAACCAGTAAATCCTTTAAGCCCGCTGTATTTTTCTTCTGAACTCTTCAAAGCATATCACTGATGTATGTGAAAAGATTAACTGAAATCCGTATACATAATCCCTTATCTAGTAAATTAAAAAAAAAGTCGAGTCAGTCATAAAGACTGCCGACAGAGGTGAAAACTCAAGACAATGGATTTTAAACTGTTTTTAAAAATTATAGTGTGAATTATTTAAATGTCATACTTTGTTTATTTACATTATTGTGTAAATTATATTGTATACTAGCTGACCCGTGCAACTTCGTTTGCACCAAATTGGTTATCACGCGAAAAAATTGTTTTTTTTTTTTTTCTCTCGTAGCACGGCAAAATGCCTGCACTATGCCTGATGGTAAGCACAGTACAATCCAAAAACAATAGCGACCACCGAGTGACACACTATCCATCGCTGGTCGCCACTATCATGCCGGCCTACAGAAAGCTGGATATGCACAGGCTGGTCCCGAAACGCGACGCGCAGAAGCGAGTCACTATTACGGATTTTTTCGCCATGTACATGGTGGTTGTGAACCAGTCAGGCTGTAAAGCCCTACCACCCCGCAAATAAAACTGATACCCGATTGCAGCCACAACTACCGTTTCCAATTGTGAATCCAAACTATCCACGGATTCACTTAAACATATACCCAGATTACATGTTTTTTTTTTAAATAAGCCTAGTACCCATTCGTAGCCTCATCTACTAGAATAAATTAAAATAAAAACTAACCTACATAAAACTGAATAAACATCTCTACCTCTTACTTTATCATAACTATCTTCGACTTGTATTAAAACCTTTTTATACTCCATTGTATTAAAGAAAAATATATGAACACCGTATCGAAGCGTCAAACATCGCGCCGAAAGCGTCAAATGTCACTTGCTTGAAATATTGTCTAAGAGTTATAAACTGTTTCGAAAACGTATTTGAAATATATTTCCAATATATTTTTATAAATAATCTCTGTACCACTCACAACATAGTACCTATCACCTTCAAACCAAGCCAGTTTTATACATCAGGTTCAATCCCTCGGTAGGGATCCCTTGAGTGCGTTGCTTCCGCGATACGGTGACACACAAATATACATCACTGCTACAACACTACACAATCACCCCCACACACGTGCACGCCTACACGCTTACACATGAAAGTGGAAGGGTTTATTTTTTCCCTTATGGAACTGAAAAACTCTCAATTTTCCGATAATAAATATATGCAGGAGTTGTTGAGGCGTGTATGCTTGGTAAACATATACGTTTCAACAACTCATACATATATGAATAGTTAGCTAGATTAGTTAAGATAGGTCGCGATTTTGCATGCAACAGGCAACAGCCAAGCCGAGGTGTGCCATGCACCCTTGAGCTAGTTGCCAAAATAAGATCGGCTGAGTGCCTTAAGCGCTCGCCTTAGTAGTCCGGTAACTTGTATACGTATATAAGTTATTGAAACATGCATGTGTACCAAGCATGCGTGCCGCAACAACTCCTATATGTATTTTGTGTAGGAAAAATTCCTCTAAACTATATAGGATAGGATAGGATAACGAAAAATAAGGGTAGAACTCTTGTGTCACTGTATCGCGTGAGCAGCGTACTCAAGGGCTCCACGCCCAGGGAACAGATCTAGGCTTGAGCCGTTGCCGAAAAGGGCCTAATTTGGTGTGCGGGAGCGAAATTTACTCCCAGACCACGGCGGCGTGATCTGCGTTTATGCGGGCGTGGGTAAGAACACGCTTTGTTTGAAGAAACAGGCTGGTATTGATCGTTCGCTGACGTGATTGAATCAGGAGGCTCGGTAAAAATGTGTCGCGGTCGTCTTCTATACTGCGCAGCGTTGGGTACGGGTTCATCGTTCGCGGCGGATACCACTAACGGGCTGGGATGATTCGCGGCTTTTTCGAAATAACTACGTGTAAGTGATTTTATATACGCTCAGACAGAAGGCATCTCCAGGTCCTATGGAGATCCTTATTCCGGACGTACCATGGGGCACCGGTGATTTTACGTAGGGCTCAGTTCTGGAGAACTTGCAACTTTTGAATACGATTTTACGCATGTGCAAAAACCGAACAACTGTACATCAAAATCGGACGGATGCAAGTTTTATATAAAGTGAGTTTATGTCTGGGGGATATTTTACTCTTATGACAAAGCAAATGATAGAAACGACCCAAGACCATACGGCTTTGTTTCGCACTTTTTCTGTGTTTGAATCGAAATTTAAGTGTTTATCTAAAGTAACACCAAGATATTTCACCTCGCCGGTCCAAGGTATTTCGGTTTTATATAGCATGATGGTCGACGACGCATATATTTGAGATGGCGTCAATCCCAAGTCATACGTTTACGTTTATCGTTGTATATGGTGGTCAATAATGTTTAATAAAATGAAATTTGTTCTTTGCTATGAAAAAAAAAAATTGGTTTGAAATTTATTATTGGAACGAAGTTCCTTACGGCAGGCTTGGAGGAGATAGGGATTTTGCTTCGCGACCGAACTGAAAAAAATGTGATAGTAAAACTGTAACGAAAAGTGCATGGAATAAAACAGTTAAATGAGACGTGCGCAGGCGCGACAGTCGTATACACAAGCGAGTAGTGTATAATACCTTTCCTTTTCTCCTTTTTTGTAATTATTTCTACTTCTATGTAATTTTATGTTGTCAAACAAAAATAAAGAGACATATTTTGTTATTTTAATTGATAATTTGAATTACGATTACATAAAATTTTTTTTCCAAATAGTGTCGATTCTACATTAGCCGAAGGAACTTCGTTCCTACCTGGTGTCCCACGACACCACATTCTTTTTTTTATTTATAAAATATATCAGCGGGTATATGATTCTTTATAAAAAATGTGTCTGAATGTTTAATTGCGTTTAAAAGTTACTGAAAAAAATGTTCCTAAACTTATTATTGATTAATCATAAATCAAAATGCCTATTAAAAATACAATGTTAACCCGCTACCAAGTGTCCTAAATTCTGTCTATTGATATATTGATAATTTCTGTAGGTGGTAGAGCCACGCTAAAGCTACTACTGGTTTCAGCATGAATGGGTCGGCCCGTTCGAGCTAATACTGCGCTCTCACAGAAAAGCAACGTGAAATAACAGTGCTTGCATTGTAGTGTTTCGTTCGGCCAGTGAGAGTGCCGGAGGCCCACCTCTCTTGCCCTTTCCTTTTTTTCCTTCCCTTACCCTCCCCCATATACAGGTTGGAAATGCACTTGCAAATCCCCTGGTGTTGCTAGTGTCTATAGACGGTGGTGGTCACTAAACATCACGTGACCTACCTGTTAGTTTGCCTCTTATGATATAAAAAATATATATTGATATATTAAAGAACCAGGTATTCTAAAATTCTTGTTCTTTTAACGTTGCCGGCTCTTGTACTAAGGTGTCGCAAAAAAGTCTAGTTACATTAACTACAAATTTTTGTTTTTCGTTATCCTGGAGAACCCCTTGCGTTTTATGGGACAAAAAGTATCCAGGATGTAGCCTTGTAATATCAGTTATCACTGTATTAAATTTCGTTAAAATTGGCTCAGTACTTTCAGAGTAATATGGGTTTAGATTCTAGACTTTAATCCTTTATCCTGGAGAACCTTTTGCGTTTTATGGGACAAAAAGTATTTTTGATGTAATCTCGTAATATTAGTTATCACTATGTCAAGTTTCGTCAAGATAGGTTCAGTACTTTCAGAGTAATGCGTGTGCATAGGGACAGACAGACAGAAAAATTGTAAAAAAAATATTTTTGGCTTCTATATCGATAACATAGTCTACCCTGATTAAAATTTTCAAAAAATATTTATGTACAGATTTCGACTTGTTACAGTTTTATTATAGTATAATAGATTACATATATTATTATATTATTATTGTATATGTGTAGTATATATGTAGTATATCAATGTTGATATTTTAATGCGGGGTGGTAGGGTTTTACAGCCCGACTGGGTCGCAACCACCATGCATATGGCGAAAAAGCCCGTCATAGTGACTCGCTTCTGCGCGTCGCGTTTCGCGATCAGCCTGTGCATATCCAGTACCGGGTGACTTTCGTCATTATGGCCGGCATGACAGCGGCGACCGACAATGGATAATTTGTCTCTCGGTGGTTGCCGATGTTTTTGAATTGTACTATGCTTAACATCAGGCATAGTGCAGTCACTTTGTCGTGCTTCAATAAATAAAATAATTACTGTGATATAATATAGGTTGAACAAAACTTTATAAAAACCTCATCTTTTACACCTACCAATTTTTATCTCTGCACCACCTAATGGTTGACTGGCAGAGAATGCCTTCGGCATTAAGTCCGCCATTGCGTATTTAACGTAAAAAGTGTAAATAAATAAATAAAATAAATATTATCATATACATTTTATATAAATTATTAATTAATTCAACATATGGACTGCACAATTTCAATACAAAATATCAATATTCACGTACACAGGCTCTTATACGACGCGTCGCTAATCCGACGCAAACCGCGCAAACGCAATACGGTCGGTCACGCTCATCAGCATGTCATAACAGAAAATCATAAAGCATATCCTTGAGTAACGTTTAGTCTTGGTTTCATTAAAATCGGTTCACTCTATCAAAGGTTATTGTAATTTTAATGACGACGCGACTTAAATACGAGAGAAAAGTAGATTTAATGGACTTAATCCATTCAGATGATTTTATTTGTCACTGTTTTTATATTAGTTTCCACGCGGACGGAGTCACGGGCACAGCTAGTAGTTAGGTATAATGTCAGATCTCGCTATTATCTTCCGTGTCAGTCACTCATTCATTTTTCATATAAGGATATTTAGACTCAATTTCTTCACTTTTCCGTACGATTTTCCAAACATTTTGACATCATAGTGCACCGATAAAAAAGTTCCTAGCCGAAAACAAAATAAAATAAATACAAGTTGATTATATTATAACAAGAGACTGGACGTCTCTAAAAGTGTGTTAAAAATATAGACTAACTTTAACCGATTAAACACGACAGACGACGAAATGAAAATGAGGTCGCGATCAATTATTATAAGTTGACAAATGGACGCGACAAGGCCACGCGGGGAAAAATCTCACAAACAAATAAATATTGTTATCACGCTTTCAGATACACTCGTTCACAGATATACATAAGGATATGTTATGTATAGATAGGGAACAAATAATTTACGCTACATTCGAATCATAAATAATAACTAGCTCTTTCCAGCGAATTTAATTACGT
Organism: Antheraea mylitta; assembly: GCA_014332785.1. Taxonomy (NCBI): domain Eukaryota; kingdom Metazoa; phylum Arthropoda; class Insecta; order Lepidoptera; family Saturniidae; genus Antheraea; species Antheraea mylitta. The sequence continues at coordinate 336,036 of JACEII010000174.1, forward strand.
GTATATTTAATAGGAATTATTCAAATTGATCTATATATTACATGCTAGCGACCGCTCGTGGTATGGTCTGCATTTGTGTATACTAATATTATAAAGTGATTAAAATTTGTGTAGGGGGTAATCTATGGAACTACTAATCCGATTTGAAAAATTATTTTAGTGTTATATAGCTCATTTACAGAGGAAGGTTATAGGCTATATATCATCACACTAAGACCAATGGGAGCGGAGCACAGATGAAAAATGTTTCAAAATCGGGATGTTTTTTCCTTTTGAGAACGCGAACGAAGTCGCGGGCAGAGGCTAGTCGGTAATATGTTTCGATACCTTATTATAGAACCGAAAACAATTACTAATATTTTTTTTTTGTTTTTATTGAGCTTAACACAAAGAATACATACAGGAACTTCAATTATATTTATATGTATATAAAGAAACTACTTTTGTTATTTAAAAATTAACTCCAAAAATATAATTGAATGATAAACTCGGAATCTAATAAGTATCTAATAATGTTATTAAGTTTGTAACACTGCAAAACCTAAACAATTATTTAAGTTAAAATCTAATAAATAAAAATGAAATCAACACAAGAAAAATATATAATAAGAATCATCCAGATAACAATAGCGTTGCACAAACGTTAGAGATAAATTAAAGTCACTCGGTGTCTGTTCAAAGATAATAATGTATGTAATATAATAACTCGTGTTATGCTGTACATAATTCAAGAACACTGGTACTTACTGGCTAATACCGACTCAAGTTACATTGTACGTCATAAATCGCGGGTAAAGACGCGTGAAATCGCCCGTAAATCGTAACAGGTTACACGTGAACTCACGTTAAGGCACGACACGGTACTGATTAAGATTGGTTATTATCAGGGGAAAAAAAATACAAATAAACGCCGTGATAGTACGGATGGTACGTACGATCGATAGTTGGGGCGCGACGGCCTGCGCGTGCGCATGTCGCTTCATCTGTCAATAATTTTTGTTTCGTTTTATCGACGCTGTCAACCGTGGATCGTTTGATCCATCGATTGGTTTGATAAGTGAGATGAATTGAGATATTAATCTATATAATTCTGTTACGTTTGATAAAAGTATTTATTTCTGGACAGTTACTTGAGATTTGTCAATTATTATTTTGCTTTGTGTATTTTTAAATATATTTTTGAAGCGAATGACATGCTAGTAAGCGTAACCGCCCGTATTGCGTCAGCGACGCTTAGTATAAAAGCATGTGTACGTCCGATATTGACAGTTACATATTAAGATTATACAGTCATATGTTTTATGAATTCATAAATTGTATAAAATAGTATACAATGATTATCCGAAGTGTCAAGAGATTTGAAAGAGACACTAATGATAATAATTTCAATATACAAATTATGAAATTTAAATACTGGACACAATAATTAATTTAAAAATTCAACAGAGAACACAGCTTAAATTGCCTTAGTGTGAGTTTCCCTTCTGCTAACAGTCCTTATGTTTATCTCGACTTTTTTTAGATTTTAACGTTTCACTACAAATCATGTTAATCAAGTTACCATCTTGATTACACGCTATAGGGACTGGCTCTCATGTACTTATAGCTGCCAGAGCACACTCATATGTGCTTAGCGATATATTTTCAATTTGATATGTGGTAATTAGTCAGACTGACTTATAAAAACCCCTACCATACCGTGTTATAGTTTCATAACGATGTCTTCCTTCATCGAAAACTCAGAATCATTCACAAGTATTCGAAAGCTCGTGTCCGAAAACGCTGACAACTTCTGAACTATACCAAATTAAATAATATACATATTTGATTTAAAAAAACTGGTAGACATTCCAAACAAAGGGCAGTTAAATATCGTCTAAATACGATTGACTGCAGATAATAATATTAACAAGTAAAATTATTAATAAAAAGGAATTATAATATAACCTCTTTTCTAATCATTCTTATTAGACGGACGATCACATCTCACACGTTAGAAGCCATCGAGCTATTTTTGCAACAAAGCGTGTCAAACTTATAGAAATACTTTTCACTTGTAACATTCATTTACATGGTCTAAGTATTCAAATTCAGTTGGGTTGCAAAGATGTACCAACGGTACACGCTACGAAAAAAAACAACGGCATCGCCGTGGCCAGCTACGGCGCGTAGCATCTTTTTAATACTTCATTGGTTTTTATTTTTTGCATACAATGTCACCTGCTATTAAATTATAATATGGCCTAATACAGCCTCGGATTTAGGGATGATGTAAACTAGAGCATTCACAGCGGTAGTTTCAGCTGCCGCAAAAATCATGACATAATAATATGTTTAAAAAATAAAAAAAACTTGCTCTACAAAGAACCTAGCATACAGAAACCTGGTTGCCTCATTCTCAAATTGTAAGAAGAATACACACACACACAGGTCCACACTACAAGATCTAAAACAAAAATACTTTATTCAATTAAGGCCCTGAGAAGGCGCTTATGAATGCCAAAGATACCACCGGTTCAGAAAACAACCTAGTCATTGAGAAGAATCGACAAGAAACTCTATCGGGTTTATCTTTTCATTACACATATTTTTACAGAACAGATATGTAGTTACATTAATTTTGTGTGGATGAACAGAGAGGGTCGACATTTCCAAATGTCACCCTCGTCCTATAATAGCCTTTAGACATTAATACTCGCCTAAAATGTTGCTTGAACTTACAAATAAACTTGGGGATCAGTGAAACTACTGTGAAATAGAGATGAGTAACCCTGGAGAGAGAGGAGTGATGCTATCAAGTTTCAGACCTGGTTCATAAAAACCCTAGATGTCTAAAACAACAACAAAGGAAGATTGGTTCTCAATTGCATCTGTCATAATTCTTAGAGATGGCTTGTGTGCAGATCTTTCACTGCCCTGATTACTTTTAAACGGTAGTCTATAAGCAGTTAGTAATAATACACAATAACGATTAAGTTTAGTGCATTCTACGATATTGGAGTGGACATTATAATAGCCTATTAGTGCAGTCATTCAACCAAATTACTAAAAATAGTCATCACACAAAAGCAAATTGCACATTTCAATAATTACATAAATCGTCGTACTTTTTTTCTTCGTTGGCCAATCTTTTCAGAAGGACGTATAAAAATAAAACCGATCTAGGCAAAAACGACTTGCTGGACGCAGATAAAAACAATTATGACCGTAATCTACTTATTTCATAATAAGGTAATTGATTGGATTGGTATCGTTCACTTGAATGTACCAATAAAGATATTTGTTTCAAGTTGTAATTAATCTACTTCATATTTATCAACTTAAGCAACAGGTTTTAATTAAGTTATAGGAGCATCATCAGCTCATATTAAAACATTGTTTAGACTCTGCGATACTATTCTCTATTCTGGGTCGCTGGGTCTATCAAATTGTAGCAGATAATCGCCAGTTTGCATTATATCTGATCTTATATTTTTTGAACGCTCATCTAACCCAATGATAGTTGCTTCTGTAAGGTACCATCGATGCTATTGTAACTTCAATTCATTTATAATCATTACCATCGCAAATTTCATACCATAAATATATATTAAGAATAATATTTTTTAGCCTACTGCTAGAAAAGTTTACTTACAGAGCTTTTTTACTACGAGAAAAAGAACGTGATAAAATTTCGCAATACCATCCAATAGTCCACGAAGCGTAAATTAATTGAAATTACTTTATGACTAATCTTTTCACGAATTCATTTGAATTCTCTATAATATCAAATAATACCTCAAGCGGTCAAGGTAAATAAAGTAGCCGGAACTAAAACATTAAAAATACACTGAATTGCTAAGAAGGCTATTCATTTACCATATGGATTTAACTACATATATGTATTAGTAGGTGGTAGAGCCACGCTAAAGCTATTATTGGTTTCACTATGAATGGGTCGGCTCATCCGGGGTAGCACCACCCTCTCACAGAAAACCGACGTGAAGTAACAGTGCTTGCGTTGTTGCGTTTCGTTCGGTCAGTGAGAACGCCGGAGACCCATCTCCCCTTCCCTTCCCTCTCCTCTCCTTTACCCTCTCCGTTTCTCTCCATTCCCCCAAACACAGGCTGGCAACGCACTCTGGGGTTGCTAATGTCTATGGACGGCAGTGATCGCTTAACAACAGGTGACCCGCATGTTTCTTTTGCCTCCTATATGATATAAAAAAAAAAAACTTTGATAGTTTTGTATCATTAAATCAAGCAGGACCAACGTCCTCCATTTTCAAAAACCACCAAAGCGGTCAGCATCGACCTTAAAACAAAGACTCATCCAACCAGTACTCGAGTTTGGACTAGTAAGCAAATATCATTGTTCTAGGTTTGCATATTCATGAATGCGATGTTACAAAGTGAGTAATTTGCGTGAAAAACCTGTCAAGTCTATGCATGATGTGGCCTTCACGACCGCGTATACTGATAACTTACAATATTCCTATTGAATGTGATACGACTATACATATAAAAAGAATGTAAGATTTACGTATCTCTACTTTATAAATTTATCTGAAAAGAATAGTTGCAGGTGTCTAGGCGTCTATACTAGTATGATAAAGAGGAAAAGTTTGTGAGTTTGTGACGTTGTAGGGTGGTAAGACCAAAAACGACTGGTCTGATTTAAAAAATAATGTCAGTGTTATATAGCTCATTTAAAGGTTATATATAATATATTTGATTGAAGAAGGCATTACTTTTCGGAAATCCATCATTGAATACTAAGGTGGATGCTACTTTGCACTTCCGCCTGGAATTGATTACGTAGTAGTGGTCAATCAATTCCAGACGGAAGTGCAAAGAAGCACCCACCTTAGTATTCAAGGTTATATATCATCGCGCTAGTACTAATAGGAGCGAATGTTTCAAAATGTTTTTTCAAAAGGTTTTTTTGTCCGCGACGTGTTAGCGTTAACCTAAAGTAACTATTCCATGCGGACGAAGTCGCGGGCAGAGGCTAGTAAGTAATAAAATACTTTTCAATCATTTATAAAAATGCCTATCTATCTGTCTGCCTCCTTCAACACGCATCACTACTAAAGTAATGCGTCCACGATAAAACCTCACTAAGAAAATAAAGCATATTCTCGAGTAACGTTTAGTGTACATAGAAATCGGTTCACTCTATCATAATTTATTGTAATTTTAATGACGACACGACTTAATATTTAGCCTAGACTTACAATTTAGCCGGAAATTTGAGGTTTGACTGAAAACCAGCGCCGTTTTTAAAAACAGCAATACGCTGACGCCAGGCCTCATTGCCATAGTTTTACATGTTTTATATTTAAAACTTTTTTTTTGTACAACTGTATTTAGTAAAAAAAAATCTTTCTTTCTTTCCTTCTTACTTGAGTACGAGAGGAAAGTAGATAAGTAAATGGAATTAATACATTCAGATAATTTTAATAGTCACGGTTTTTTACGCTAGTTTCCACGCGGACAGAGTTGCAGGCACAGCTAGTAACAAGTAATATTTTAACATGTGCGTCTGTTACTCTTCAAATATCGTCAAGGTAAAAGCACGGATTTAATCAAAAACATATTGATGATCCTAGAAACCTACAGCTCTGTTATTTCCTAGTACATAACGGCAGAACATTTCTCAAGCCTTTAGATTTTTACGTGATTTCCTCTGATATTTTATTGATCTTAAGCATTTAACCGCCACGTCTCTTTAGTGCTGTTTAAGAATTTAAAATATCTATTGTCTACTTATTTATAACTACTAATAAGGAGTACACGTTATTACTTTAACTGAAAGACATAATTCGCTACAAACCTTCAGGTTTCTTCAATTATTGGCAATGACAGAAGGCAGTAAGCCGACTCAATATAACAACTTACATAATGTTGATGACAGTAAATTGTAAGATGTATTGTATAAAATTATAGATGTATATTACTATATACAAATAAGAAAGAGAATTCAAACAACAAAAGTAATTGTCACGGATTAAATTAATTTTAAAGCTATTAATTAACATTGGTCTACTAAATTTGTAACATGAGATGGTAAAATTTAAGTTATTGTTTTTGGCAAGAGCGGTGTAGAATTTGCAGTCTCAAAATAGGTGAGGTAAAACTAAGGTTAGATTTAAATAATAACATAATGAATGGATTTTAAAAGTAATATGTAGATGGCCTTCTAATCTGCGAGAGGCTTGTTATAGTTAACTCTGCAAAAATATATGAAATAGAGATATTAGATATTTTGTAAATATATTGTGAGTGCTTATGTACCAGAAACAATAACATTATATCGAATGATTTATCAACATTCTTTATATCAACAAATGATGCTGATGCACGAAGGTACGGTTGTAACGCACATAGAAGGCAGATATTATAGTCGATCAACTAGCGTAGTACGGTTCATTGCTACGATGCGGCGTAGTAATTTTACTTTTGAACTGTGCGAATAGCTACCTCTAAACGAAATTATACCAATGTTTATTGTGACGACATGATTTTAATATTGCGATGCCAGCTAGAAACCTTTCTTAAATTATATAATTAATAACTCCATTTTGAATCATATTAACACATTTCCCGCTCCTCGACTAGATTTGAAATCTATCAGCGAATATAAAAAATACTACTTTTAAGCGACGGTTCAATTTCTAGGGTTAATTCATTACGTTATTCAAAGACGTTTCTATTTAAAATTAAAGATAAATCAAGTATGATTTTATTTTTTATTTATTTTAATTTTATTCATTTTAGGAAGATTTACAGCTACATTTATACATTACATGAAAAACATTAGATGAAAACATTGCCAATTGCAAATCTCCACCGATAACTTTTCTTTACATTGTAAAATAACGGTAAAAAGTGGGGTAGGGTGTTGGATAACATTATAAGAGAAGAAGTAGTCACAAGGCATTTTAGCCGATTGACGTGTGTCCGACGTAAGATGACTATTTAAGTAGGACAATATCTACATATCCAGCCGTCACTCGCCGAAAAATTGCTTCGCCATCAAACATCTTATCGTCGTGCTGCTGGTACAGAACAAATCGATATCGAGAATTTATTGAATTTTTCAGGTGCACGCAAAAAAAAGGTATTACGTCGATAGTTACTATTTGCTGACGCTCTGCTGAGAAGAGGTCGCCGTCTAAGATTTAGCTGGTTGGTGCGCAAATAGATTTTAGCTAATAGCTCTGGGTTTTCAACCGCACCATTAGCTATATTTATTAAATAGGTTACATCGTTAATATTACTCCTTATTTCTAAAGGCAAGAAATGATAATGTTTGCATCTATCATAGTAATCTATTAGATAATAGTACCTGGGCGACCGAGCCTAGTTCGGATCTTTAAAAAACATTTTTAAATTTAAATAAACTGTTAGGTTTGCCTCATAACATTAACATTTTTTTACCAAAAAAAAATATTACTCCTCTGCTGCCACTCGAATTCGAACTGGGTTTACATGGATTTTCGAAGCAGCCGATTTGCATCTGAGCTATTTTTGTTTTGACAGCGGCGGCGAAATTTTAAAAATTTGAAAAACTTAGTTAAAAAGTTTTCTATGAATAAAATCTAGCTAGATCGATTTATCGTCCCTGAAACTATCTACATACTAAGTTTCACGGTAATCGCTGATGCCGTTTCCGAGATTAGTCAAGATATCGCAAGAATCTTTTTTTGTATGATTTCAATTCTATTAATATAACCGTTATATTGCGGGTCCAAACCTGAGACGCATACTCAAGGTTACTACGTACGAATGAACAATATAGAATTTTTAATTTTGATATAATTGGTCATAAGGATACTATCATTTTGGTAAAAAAAAGCAAATGATAAGAAACGTTGGAAACAGCTGGAAGAGGTCTGTGAAGTGACACTATGACCACTAAAACGGGAAACACGTGTGAAACTTATTAAAAAAAATGTATCTATTTAGTATCGGCAATATAGACTATAATAATCAGCACATGGGCGACCGAGCCTGCTCGGTTCTTCAAAAAATATTTTTAAATTACAATAAACTGTTAGGTTTGCCTCACAAAATTGTCATTACTTTAAAAAAAAAAAAAATAAGAATGAAAAAGATATCTTTTTGCTGTCACTCGGATTCGAACTGGGTTTACATGGATTTTCGAAGCAGCCGATTTCCATCTGAGCTATTTTTTTTTGACAGCGCCGGCGAATTTTCTTTTATACTTAGATATATTTTTTCATTGCCTGATAACTCAATCAAAAAAAGTTTTCTATGAATAAAATCTAGCTACATCGATTTATCCTTCCAGAAACTACCTACATACCAAGTTGCATGGAAATAGATGACGCCGTTTCCGAGATCCTGAATATATATTTGTATAATTATATTTATAAAATTATTTTTATAAATTTATAAATTATATTTATAAATTATATTCATAAAAATATACAAGAATTGCTCGTTTAAAGATATTATTAATTATATATATATAGATAGATAGATAGATAACGATTCAGAGTCGAATCTGTTACATAATGGAATGAAATCGTGTACTTTGACTTGCGCGGAAATCAAGAATTCCGGAAGCTTTAGGGCTTCAAGGTACACTTTCCTCACCTACGAAACTGCCTGTTCACGTTTCAGTACGTACAGCCTCAACCGTAATCCTTCATTGCGTCACGGAGGAGTAAATTGTCGAAGCACGAGATCAAACGCTACTACGTCTGCCGCTAACCGGACACCGTCACGTTTTTCATGATTTTGACATTTGCCGTCCCAATTACTGAATATAGAATTTCACTTGTCGTTTCGTAATGCGATAACCGGCTAACATGATAAATGGAGTAGAGTGCGTTTGGAAATTTGCAAATGGTTTTTAAATCACACTTACTTTTGTTTCTCAATAGGTTCTTAACAACTTTATTTTTATGTGAAACATCTATGAGCGAGTGTAAACCTAGAGTTGTCGTGGCGAGTGTGTGAGACGTGGCGACGCGATGCTATGCACAAGCGACTGTTCGCAATCGCTCTTGCCGCACTGAACACGCATACCAATAGTGTAATTTGAGAATTTGAGATTCGTTCGATTCAAACAATTTTGATGATTCACATCTGCCAGGCGTCCCGTGACGGCTCATTTTTTTTCCTTTACATAAATTAAAAATTTTGCAAGTTGTATTAATACAAAAAACTCTTTCTAATACAAATATATACTTAAATATTGCGTTTTACTTAAATTTTTCAGTTTACTTTCAGAATCACAGTAATGCGAAATTCCAGACACTTTTGCTTTAGCTACTTTATAAATCTTTAAAGAAGTTTGCTCGGTAAAGATGAACGAATAAGTTACCAAATAAATATTCAATAGCTTGGCAATTATATTTAAAAACGATGAACAATGCGAATAATCTCTCCACGGTCTAACAGCCAAGGCGTCTGATTGAACCATAAAGGTCACGAATCCGACAATAAAATTCGGCATCGCAAGAACTTACAATAATTTTCCTGTACAAAGGCATTTACATTTATATTCGTTATATCAATTTAAATATTTATTTAAGTATCGATCCATTCATTTACAAAGCAACAAGGGTACCTTTTAGAAATATAAACAAAATTACGAAGCTACGTCAGTATGTAATCACCGATACCCAGTGCTTCAAATAAAGACTATCGTATATGTCTAGGAGTGCTTTTATTATTCTGTAAATACTGTCGCGAACTCTGTTTAGTATGGATGCTGCGCTCTTACGCATGTTCGCATTAAAATCATCAACCCGAGAATATGCAAATATCCCAAAAACGCTACAGAATCGCGGCAGTCCCAAAAATAATCGAAATATATCATTATATTGCACACGGAGCTTTGGTAGTCCTTTGACTGTAATTCCCTGCATCATTTTTTTTACAATAGAAGAAAGTGCAGATATACCACTGCAACGTTGTAATTGACCAGTCTTGACGTTAGCATGCGACACATGATTACGACTTGTATCTGTAGAATGTGAATTTTGAATGGCATTTACAAACGTACCTTAAAACAACAAACGATAGGTATTTCTACCGTCTAATTGCTATCGTACATTTATCCCACCTAAATAGGATTAGCATTTCCTGCTCCAGTCTTCTCTTTCACCTGTCTGTGTGTGTCCATCTCTTATGGACTACAACTGGTGCATAATTCGCTCTTCCTCTATTTCTATATTCGTTCAATTCTCCAATTTCTTCTTTTTTTTAACTTTATTTATTGCAATCTATCTTTCAGATTATTACTGCTATTGTCGCGTAGTCTAAGGTTACAAGCGTCGTACAACCATGTCCATATTAAGCGTCGTGTGAATCAATATTCTAACAAGATGATGGATTCCTTATTAGAATCTTCCAGGGAGTTTTTGTGGCATTTCAGAATTTCATACTCCGTGGTAATTGAAAATAATATTCCATTCACTTCACATATGCATAATAAACCAACTTATATTACGTAAACACCACCAAATTTACAAAATATAGAGTCAAATAACACAAGATTATGAATAAAATATAAAATCTACATCTACTACATGACAGACTAAAATCCCGCCAAAAACTCAATTTCTTCTTTATTCGCAGTTTTATGTTAGTCATTACTGTGTTTCAACCGTTAAGGAAGAGATAGTTTTTGGCAAGATCTTAGTCTGCCGTGTAGTGGATTTTATACATAATCTTGCTTTATCTATATTTTGTAACATTAGTGGTATTTTACGTAATATAGTTTAATTATTGTGGACGAGTGAAATGGAACGGAAATAAGACCATGGAGCACGAATTCTGAGATGCTACAAAACTCCCTGGAAAATTCTAACAAGTGAGCCACCATCTCGTTGTTAGAACATTTAAATGATAAAAAGAAACTTGTGATATTAATACTTACTCAACAGTGGCAGTAATAATGTAGAAGATTGGATGCCCCAAAAAAAAAACCTTTATGGACTAGGTTGGAGCACTTGGAGTACTAAGAATGTTAACAATACTGTTTAATAACTGAAGAAAACAAGGCATTGAAGAATCCACACCCCAAAAGTCCAAATATTGCATCACTGTTAAACTGTAAGCTGTTTGCCACTGAAAGTAACGTGTCCAGATTTGAATTATTTTACATTACATATTACATGTTGTGACATAATACTTGAAGACTGCGTCTGTTGATTCTTTTAGGATCGGTCACGTTTCTCGTACTAATATGCGAAGAGGTAGCTCACGACACCATTGTCATTTATATGTAATGTAAAGCGTTTACGCATTGAATACATTACATACGAGTTATGTGTGTCAAGATGATAATGCTGATAGCGTTGGAGATGGCGCGGAGGGGAGTTCGCAACAATCGCCACTTAAAACTATATAACAACTAGCGGATGCCTGCGACTTCGTTTATCTTTGTAGTTGAGCTGTTTCTTGGTTTAGAAAGCGATTAAACAGCTTATTTTACAAGAAGCACCTTAGCGGACCTTACACATGTATAATTTATTATAAGCTAAATTTTTGGTTTGGTAATTAAATGATTTATTTTTATAGTATCTTCGTGTCACTTTATAACATGCTTAACACTTAGCGATATATTTTGGTTATCACAAAATTTACATCACTGCTACAACATTACACGATCACCCACACACGTGCACGCTTACACGCTTACACATAAAAGTGGAAGGGTTTTATTTTTTTCCCTTATCGTACTGAAAAAACTTTTGAAATTTTCCGACAAGAAATATTTGTAATAGTTGTTGAGATATGTATGCTTGGTACACATATATGTTTCAACAACTCATATATATATATATGGTCGCGAATTGCATGTAACAGGCAACAGCCAAGCCAAGGTGTTCTGTGCACCCTTGAGCTAGTTGCCAAAATTAAAATAGGCTGAGTGCCTTAAGCGCTCGTCTTAGTAGTCCGTTGAAGCTGTTGAGACCTTGCTAGGTCAATAACATAGTCAGTTCAAGAAATAATAATAATAATAATTCAAACAATATAAAATATAGTCTATGTGTTATCCTAAGAAATATTACAAATGTGAAAATGAGTTTGTTTATTTGTTACGCTATCACATTTTAATTGTTCCAACGTCCGTCATGAATATGGGTACTTTTGTAGTTATACCTACTGACAACATTGTTAATGAGCGATGGGTCAAATCTACATAAAAAGTCAATAGCTACCTTCCTATACAACTGACGGTTTTTAACAGTATTATGTAATTTATTCTTTATTTTAACCAAAGGGAATGCTACACCGGGACAGTCACTGTTGTGTTGCCGACCTTGAAGCACGTATTTCAATCTCTCTTTGTAGAGTCACATGCCATAACCCGTAAGACCGTATTTTAACTGAGATAGTGGTTGTTTTAAATAACTAGAATTGTACATCTTCATATTTTTCCCAGTACATTGTAGTGACATGAGAATATTTCTCAAGGCGGTCAGATTTCCGAGTGAAGATCTCCTTCAACGTCCGTCTATTTTGTTTTTTAATCATATACAAATTTGCAAATCTAATCGATTCCAGTGATCCGGTTCGTACCCACACGAGGATCCGATTTGTAGGTACTGAATTGGTATACGCTTTTGGTTTCCACCACTTTTATATCTACAATAGGGATTCTATTACTTTAGCTTACAATGTAAAATTGAATAACATTAGAATACAAAGCAGCGCCACCTAGAGATGAGTTACAACAAAACTAATATCATATCATCATTCTCCATAAAACAACACTGATGTGCGCAATGTATAGATGATAGAAACGCTATTTTTATTTAAAGGTAAAAGAACATGTGAGTCACCTGATGTTAAGTGATCACCACCACAGACGCTAGCAACACTAGGCGAGGAGAAAAGGAGGTGGGCCTCACCTTGCTCTCACTGACCGAATGAAACGCAACGATGCAAGCACTGTTACCTTAAGTGAGTGTTTCTGTGGGTCGGGTGTTACTACCCTAGAAGAACCGACCCATTCATGCTAAAACCAGTAATAGCTTCAGTGTGACTCTACCACATACAAGCGATTTTAGGTATACCAACATTTTTTATATATTCACACTAGCCTTTGCCCACGGCTTCACTTATTTAATACAGATTTGATTTATCTCTCGGGAACAGGACGTTTCTTTCTGTGTCCATTTCTGTGCTTGTCACAACGTGTATTTAAAATTCTACGTTTTGTGGGTCATTAATGCGTGATAAACAAACGACTCGCATTCTGATTTGTGTGATATTAGTAAGGATACAGTTATATCAAACTGGCTTTGCTCTTTCACAGGATATACATGCTTTATCTAGACTTCGGTTTACTAGTATATCTACTGATTCCAGTTACGTCTTTTAAATTTTATCATTATTGCTTAGCCCCTGGGAAGAAACGTAATGGTTAGTAGCCTTGATGATACTCTGAAAATTCCCCTACCTTCGGCTAAAAGCCTCGTTAAAATAATTTCAATTTCGGAGATCAAAACAGTACAATTTTAGTTATATGTGTTTTGTAGTTGTTTTTAATGGACATACGAGTTAAAGTGTAGGTGGTAGAGCCACGCTGAATCTATTACTGGTTTCAGCATGTGTGGGTCGGCTCGTCCGGGGTAGTACCACCCTCTCGTAGAAAACCGACGTAAAGTAACAGTACTTGCATTGTTGCGTTTCGTTCGCTCAGTGAGAACGCCGGAGGCCCATCTCCCCTTCCCTCACTCTTCTTCCCTTGCCCCTCTCCTTACCCCTTCTCTTTAAACACAGGCTGATAACGCACTTGCGACTCCCCAGGTGTTGCAAGTGTCTATGGACAGCGGTGATCACTTAACATCAGGTGACCCGCATGTCCGTTTGCCTCCTATGATACATAAAAACAAGAGAAAAAATGTGTTACATTTTAAAATGAGCTAAATCCAATTTTGCTCATTCATATTATATATTTATTTATATTTTAATTTCCTGTTTCTATACGCTGAGAACGAAATTCAAATCTTGTCGTTCTTAATAAGGTTTTTAGTTTTCTTAAAGTTATACTTCTTTTGGCGCGTTAGGGAAAAATGATGAGAGTAAATTTTACGATGCGCGCGCACACCGTCACGAAAAATCGACACCCTGTAGTTAGCTATAGTCAACATTTTGTTTCTTTGTATTTTTTATGTTAATACTTTCATTGTATTAAATACCTTTTTTCTATTGTTTGTGTCGTTTTTTATACAAGCGTAGAATAAGACGAAAGATATTTTTTTTTACCAAAAAAATTAAAAAGAAAATCAAATAGATAGAAAGAAAATAGATTTTTATCTTGTTACGCCAAAGAAAAAGAATTAAAAAAGATTTTTATCTTGTTACGCCAAAGAAGTATAACTTCTAACGTGTGTACATAAGTACACACACACTTTTTTATGTTATTCATATCACAACAGCTAAAATCAGATTTAGATCATTTAGAAATACAATAACATAATTTCATTCTACATTTTCGAAAGACTAATCTTGAAAATTTCTAGGTAGGTTATTTAACTGTAGTCAGAAACCACTTCGCATTGTATTATCAAGTGACATAAGGAATACATATAATCTCAGTTAAGGAAAACCCAAAAGTGAAGTTAAACAAATCGTGAGGTGACGTCGTGAATAGTCAGTTCTTTAACGTGTAAATATAAATTACCTTGTAACATATTGTCGTAGTAATCTGAAGTTGAGTTAATTATCAATTTAATTTATTGCACTATCCACAATAATACGTTCGCAATTATAATGTTTTTGAAGTGAAAATTTATTTAGGGGCGTTGAGCAGTATTTTTCGGTAGGAGATAAACTTATGCGGTGTTCTTCTTCTATTTTATTTTTGGCAACCAGTCTTCTATTTAGTAGACATTACTGCCATTGTCAAGTGAGTAACGATATTACAAGTTTATTGATATATCTTCAAGGAACTAATAAGACGGTGGCCATCTTGTTAGAACTCTCTTGGGAATTTTTGTGGTAAGTCAGAATCCATGCTCCGTGGTATTATTTTCGATCCACTTCACTTGTGCACAATAACTAAATTATAGTACGTAAAGCACCACCAACATTACAATATAGAGCCAAATAACACAAGATTATGGATAAAATATGAAGACCACTACATGGCATTCCAAGATCCCGCCAAAAACTCTTATGCGGTGTTATTACAAAAAAGTTAAATACGTATTAAATACTTTCTTTAAAAAGGTTTCGTACTAAATGTACCGCGCTCGCCCGAGGCAAGTTCGCGTTATTCTTTTTTCGCAAGTCTAACCTAACCTAACCAAAGCGAGAGAAAAGAGCAAGATGGCGAACATTCAGTGAGCACGGTGCATTTAAAACGTAACCTTTTTCAAGCGAGTATTGAATACGTATTAAACTTTTTTTTAATAAGACCGAATATTACGTGACATGACATGATAGTAAGCATAACCGAGGGTATTGCACTTGCGTGGCTTGCGTCGTACTAGCGACGCATAGTATAGGGGCCTGTGTATATGTAATATTGTTATTTTGCAGCTCATCATACGTTTGATTAATTAATAAACTTTATAAAAATATATATAATTATTGCTCCGAATGCCATTAGATATGAAAACCACACTAATGTTGATAATTTCAATAAACAAATTCTTAAATTTCAATATTGTCATCCACACTATAATTAATCTGCAAATTCAAAGAGGGCACATTTATTTAATTGTTTCGAGTTTTCACTTCTCTCGGCAATTCTTATTTGGACTTTTTTTTTCGAACTGACTATGGCCTTCAGTCCTTTACAGCTTCATCGGGCTACATATTATACTATGAAATACAAATTTACACCAACATTTGTATTCTGCCCAACTATCTCTAGAGTGACCAAAAACTTACTTAGGACTGTAGTATATATTACATCTAAACTATATAAGATAAAAATAGCTATTTAATGGAGAAACTTACGCAAGATAATTTGATATATCAAACACTAGCTCCTGCCCGCGACTTCGTCCGCCTAGTAATAGTTACCTTGGGCTACCTCTAACACGCAGCAGAAGCTCTCAAGAAGAAAAAATCCCGATTTTAAAACATTTTTCATCGGTGCTCCAATCCCATTGGTTTTAGAATGATGATATATAGCCTATAACCTTTCTATGTAAATAAGTTATATAACTCTGAAAGAATTTTTTAAATCGGATCAGTAGTTCCTGAGATTACCCCCTACAACGTCACAAAATCACTAACTTTACCTCTTTATAATATTAGTATAGAAGCATGAAATAGTGATGACTCCTCTATGCATTAATACATTAGTTACTACGTTGAAAATACTTTATCTTGTGTTTATATACCGTATATATATTTGTCATAAATAACATTTATTTCAGCCACAGTAACACAGTTTTATCTTATCACGTTTGGAGGCTGCGAGATTGGGAGATGATCTGTCATGCTGTCATCGTTCCGTAGCACTGTTGTAGACTTGATTCTAAAATGTATTCATTGCGAGGACATTTATTGTTTCTATTTAACTATTTCAGTTCGATAAGGGAAAAAAATAAAACCCTTCCACTTTCATGTGTAAGCATGTGTGCGTGCACGTGTGTGGACATGTTATTTGTAATGTTGTTGCAGTTATGTAAGGTTTTGTGTCACTGTATCGCGCGACCGATGTACTCAAAGCCTCCACGCCAAAGGAACGGACATAGGTGAAACAAAAATGCTTTTATTAGTAACTGGTTTTTACCTGCAGTTTCACCTATCATTCCGAAACAGTATTCTTTTCTGAGTGAAATGTACTCTAGATTAGAGATATACATAATTTACACGGTTACTTAGTTAAAGTGGGAAAGTGTAACAAACAGACTCACATTAGCAATTATAATATCCTCATGAAGTCGTACGATGTTTTCGGATGTTTACATTGATAACGCTGACTAAGCCTTATGAGATACATAACCATAATTAATCGACTTCAAAAATAGGAGGGGGGGGGGCCACCACCTGGGGCCCACATAATGGTGGAGGGCGCCCGGATCAGGGTGGGGGCCCACATGAAGTACTTGGGCCTCACTCTGGACGGGCGTTGGCGGTTCGAGTCCCACGTGGGACTCGGGCCGCGGATCGCGGGGGCGGCGTTGGCACTCGGCCGGTTGCTCCCCAATATTGGGGGGCCAGGTGCTGGGTGCCGACGACTCTTTATGGGAGTTGTGCGGGCGATGGCCGCCTACGGGGCACCGGTCTGGGCGGACGCCCTCGGTGCCGCCAACGTGCGCGCGCTGCGCAGTGCGCAGCTCACGGTGGCATTGAGGGCGATCCGGGCGTACCATACGGTGTCCTCGGCAGCGGCATTCGCGCTCGCCGGCTCCCTTCCTTGGGAGCTAGAGGCAGGAGTTCTCGCCGCCGTGTACGAATTCACGGCGGCGAGGAAACGTAGTGGGGAGCCTCCGGCACCCAGGGAGATAAGAGTGTAAGAGGCAGGAGTTGCGGGAGGTGGCAGTCCAGAGGTGGATGCAGGACCTGGCGGACGCGCGCTACGGAACGTACACCGTCGACGCCGTCCGCCCGGTCCTGCGAGAGTGGCTTGGGAGGGAGTGGGGCTCCCTCACGTTCAGGATGATGCAGGTGCTCACCGGACACGGCTGTTTCGGGTGGTACCTGCACCGAATTGCTCGAAGGGAGCCGACCACCGCCTGCCATGAGTGCGGCGCTGAGGAGGATACCGCGCAGCACACTCTCTGTGAATGTGCTGCGTGGAAGGTGGAGCGCCGGACTCTGGTGGCGGTGGTGGGGGAGGATTTGTCGCTGCCGAGCGTGGTTTCGTCCATGCTCGGCAGCGAGCAGGCGTGGCGAGCAGTGGCCTCCTTTTGCGAGGAAGTCATCTCGCAAAAGGAGGCGGCGGAGAGGGCCCGCGAGGCGGACCCCCTCAGTGGCCGTCTTCGCCAAAGGAGGACCGGCAGGAGGAGGCGGCGTTTTGCCCAACTCCTCCTGCCACCGTAGCCGGACCTGAGGGGATGTAGTCGGGGGGCTCATCCCCTCATTGCATAGGTTCGGCGGACGAGGGGAGACGGCGGGTGTGTACCCAGCTGCCTCTCTATAGGTAGGAGCCCGGCGGCCATCTTCCGCCGGGCGGACCGTTGGGGCGGCTATCTAAGGGGAATAACTTAGTTCGATCCCTTGCCGCCCCAACACTACGGTCTGTCGGTACACCGTGGGGTTTTAGTCCGTGCGAGTCGGACATGGCCCATCCTTTCCCCCGGGAGGGTGGGTATCCATAAGGGATTTACCCACGTTTAAAAAAAAAAAAAAAAGGAGGAGGTTCTCAATTCGTCTGTATTTGTTTTTTTATGTTTGTTACCTCATAACTTTGGACTGGGTGAACCGATTTTGATAATTCTTTGAAAGCTGGTGCTTCCCGTGTGGTCCCAATTCAATTTGGTCCAGTTGTGACAACGGCATCTAGTGCAAAACCTTGTAAGTGTTAAATTTGCATTAAGTGTGTACACCACAAATAGACGAATAACTCAATATTACGCTAACCGATTTCGATGAATATTTTTTTATTTGAAAGGATGTACATAAAGGGTAGTTTGATGAGAGTTTGGTTAGGTTCTGATTATGGGATCCGTGACAAAGTAACACAACTTTCAAGAAACAAGCCTATTTCTTTCTTAAGGGCCGGCAACGCTTCTGCAATTCCTCTCGTGTGGCAGGTGTCCGTGGGCGGCGGTGATCCCTTACCATCAGATGACCCGCATGGTTTAGTAAAATATATTTATGTACAATAAAAAATGGAAAAATAAAGTAATTTAAAAAATAATTAACCGACTTCAATATTAATAAAAAGCCCATAAGGCATTAAACTTTTTTTCTCCTGAATTGACTTCGCTATTGGCCTAACAAGGCCTTTACAGCTTCACCGGTTGCTTAAGGCACTCAGCCGATTTTATTTTGACTACTAGCTCCAAGGTGCACGGCACGCCTCGGCTAGGGCTGTTATCTAGTTCATGCAATTCACGACCTAATTGAGCTAACCTAAGCTACATATTCATACTAATATGAGTTATTAAATAATATATATATGTACCAAGCACACATAACTCAATAATTATTATATGTATTTTGTGTCGGATGATATTTCAAACCATTTCAGTTCGTTAAAGGAAAAATCTTTCGTAATGCATCTACCAATTTAAATCGGAAACGTTCTTGTATAAATATTGTATGTGAGTACTTGCGCGATACTGTGACACAAAAATTTACATGATTGCTACAACGCTACATGATCACCCCCACACACGTGCACGCCCTACACGCTTACACATGGAAGTGAGACTCTAATTTTCCGATAAAAAAATATATGGAGAGGTTGTTGAGGCGTGTATGCTTGGTACACATATGCGTCTCAAAAACTCAAACATATGAATAGTTAGCTACGTTATCTAAGATAGGTCGCGAGTTTGCCTGTAACAGGCACCAGCCAAGCCGGGGTGTGCCGTGCACCCTTGAGCTAGTTGCCCAAATGAAATCAGCTGAGTGCCTTAAGCGCTCGCCTTAGTAGTTCGGTGAAGCTGTTAAGACCTTGCCAGGGCAATAGCGTAGTCAGTTCGAAAAAAAAAATTGTATGTGAGTAAACATACAACTGTGGGTTTCTGAGTTTGAATTCGCCAATACGTCGTGAAGGGGCGTGATAATTATGCTAATCCCCTACTATAGGAAGAGGCCTATGGCCCTATAGCGGGCTAACAATGATGGATGTAATTGAGTGTGCAGTGTTATCTAGACTGCGAGATTTTATTCTGCAACGAATAGTGTAAAATGCTTTATTTGTCATTGTATACAGGGCCTTCATAATATCGCTTTCAATCGGCAGTGATCGCACCAGGAAGAATTTATACTGTTTACTATAGCCGCTTCATTAACTTGGTCACGGAGCGAACATTATTAGTTTGTAATAAAATTCGTAATTCTGTTTGTTGATTCATATTAAATCCTTGCAAATGTAACTTGTATATTGTTTATTTCATTCACAAACGGTTGAACAGATTTCGGCAAGATCTTTACAGACGGGTATACTTCAGAATAATCCTGTAAATCGACCATAGAGAAAAAAAATGAATGCCTCTAGCCGCCATACGCGATCGAAGTAATTTTTTTAAGATATTTGATTTTGTCAATTTTATATATAAATTTATAAACAAATCAATCAAAAATTTTTGAAAGAAAAACAAATTAATAAAATATATGAAATTGAATAAAAATAAAAATCATACAATATAATTAATTATGTATATACGGGTGCGCGATCGTGCTGCCATCTGGATTCAACGTAAGTAAGTGAAAGCTTATAGAGAATGCACATTACAGTTCACAGAGATCTATTAATGTTTATGTGTAGATAAATACTTTTTTTAAATTATTTTTACATTTAATTATGTCTAATATATAATAATACTACGCTAATTACATAAAAGGCATACATATTATTATTTTATTTTTATAATATGTAGGTGATATTAAAAAAAAATTCAACGAGGCACTCCTTGTCAGACAGTAAACACAATTCAGCGTCACCGATCCGAACATGACGGTTAACTTTCAGTCACTTTTTAATGTGTCTAAATCGGCTCTCAGTTCTATAAATTATGAGACTTGATTAATCTAACTATTATTTATGTTATACTCTTTACTATAACTCGCCAGTAGGTGGCGCTGTACCTCGTCAAATTGTATGCAGTTCAATCGATCAGCATTTAAATTTATATGCTTAGGCGTTCGAACGAAATCAAACACAATATCAATTTTCTGTAACTATTTAACACGACAAATAACAAAGAACGTGAAGCCGCGGGCATATCCTAGTTGTATTTACAAGATAAGACATTAATATAAAGAATCATAGATAAATGGAATATGAAATGGAGCGAATAGGTTTCTTTTTACAGAACGTTCGTAAGGTCGAGACGTCCTTAGTTTTTAGATGCGATTCGCTGCGCTCATGGACAGTGCAAATTTAAGCTTAAGTTTACAACGATGTATCTTTAAGACATTGTGGACGGTGTTAGGACATATCTCTCATATCCTTTCAGAACCAGCTAATACATATTCTACAACAGAAGTTTGCAGCTCAGAAATAAATTAACGGATTCGCAATACATGTGCGGGTTCGTCCGACACAATAACGTATAAATGTATAGTTAGTGCAACAATAGATGGCGCTGTACAGTGTCTTGTTATATGCTGTATCGCGATATTAAAAGGAATGCTACATTAAACACCTTACCGGTGCTTGTTTACACATTGGGGAGTAGTCCGGGGAAGCTGTAAAAGCCTCTGAATAGCGTAGAGGCAGTTCGAAAAAAAAATATACACATTGGGACCCTGTATCCCATTCGCTAGTAGGTCCCTGCCATTCTGTCGATGTGATTATATTATCATAAAAAACGAGCCCAGGCATATCGAAGTAAAGTAAAAATTGTACTGACGATTCTATGTTTGGCCACTTACGCATTCCTGAGCTAATTGTCATTGGACTGAGTGCCTAAAATGCTCAGCGAGAAAGCCCGGTAAAGCTGTGAATACCTTTCGGGCCAACAGCGTTAGTCAGATTGAAAAAAGAAAGACAAGGGTGCAGTTAACTTGCAGTAGAAGTGAAACCATTAAATAAAGATAACGCATTCATGTAAACGACTCATAATACATACGTCGATATAATGAAATTTAAATTAGATAATGAAATCGATAACTCTCCTAGGATATTTATGACGTCTGTATCTATGACAACGATATAGCGACATAGCAGTTTTTATACAAACGACCTTTATTAAAAGGAAAATTACATATTACAATTAACTGCGTCTCTAACCTTGGTTTTACTTAAATTGCTTCTACCAGAAATAACTTAATAATCACTTAAATTGAAGGATGAATATACCTATTTTTGTATATTCTTCGTTTTGCAAAAGTAATTACTTATTATATTTTTATAGTACAACTGGCCTCACAGAAGAAACATTTCCCCATATCATTTACTCTGTTAGTTACATTAAGGTTTTGTTATATGCGAACAATTCGATACCATTCTTGTCTACTTAAATGTGTAAAACATTTTCCAATAATAATTAACACAGATTATTTCGGTGGGTGGAATTTGTGATGACATTACTACATATATCTAGATATTTTAAAAGTAAACTAATACTTTCCATTTAGACTGTTACTTTTTTTTTTTAACTTTATTTTTGGCAATCAATCTTTCCGATTATTACTGCCATTCTCACGTAGTCAATAATATCACAAATTGATGATCATTCCAATATTAAGCATCGTGTGAAACCATATTCTAACAAGATGGTGGATCCCTTGCTAGAACCTTCC
Source organism: Antheraea mylitta (assembly GCA_014332785.1). Classification (NCBI taxonomy): domain Eukaryota; kingdom Metazoa; phylum Arthropoda; class Insecta; order Lepidoptera; family Saturniidae; genus Antheraea; species Antheraea mylitta. The sequence goes on from JACEII010000174.1 coordinate 358,389, forward strand.
AGGGAGTTTTTGTGGCATCTCAGAATTTCATGCTCAGTGTTATTATTTTCCATTCACTTCACTTATGCATAATAAACTAACTATATTACGTAAAACAACATCAAATTTACACAATATATAGTCAAATAACACAAGATTATGAATAAAATATAAAATCCACTACATGACAGACTAAAATCCCGCCATAAACTCAGACTGTTACTTGAAATCATCTCAAATATGCTGAACTGTTCAAATTAGTTCACGTAACATGTAACAAGATGGCGTAAAACTATACTTTACTATTATAATTACATATAAAGTCCTTCGCCACGTCTGTCCGCTAAAAAAACTAATGAGCTGTTTTCATTAATAGAGATTCATAAGAAAAGTTTAGGTATATAATTTATCAAATAATTTGTAAATTCATTTAAATGTCACGATAATGGTTGGAAGTGTCAGAAAAGGTCAAGCCACTTGAGAGCTTTCATCGAAAACGCTGCCTAATTAATTCATTTGAGATATAAGAAAACAATTTAGATAATAAACAACGCAGACTAAGTCGCGGGAATAAGCTAGTAATATTATTATTGAAGAAGTATGTTAGTATAACACTAAAAACTTTTTAAAATTATATTTCTTTATAACGCCATCTATTGATACAACATTAAATAATAGAATCATTGTATGTTTTCGTTAGACTCATTTCATTTAAACAGAATACAAACAAAAGCCGTTAATTTTGTTCCCAACTTTCATTCCTCTCAAGACAAACAAAGTTAATAAACATTTCAACGGAAGCCTTTGATAGTATATGCAAATATTTGAAAAGATAAATATATTTTCACCAGTGACATCATTAAAGTCGTTTACGAAGTATTAATTTTAGAATTTTCATGTTGTTTTACACAAAAGTTTTTTTTAATAAATAAAAGCCTTCTTATTATGGGAATTAATGTATCTTAAGGGCGATATAATTACCGAAGTTTAGGTAAGTAAGCAAGCTAAGAGTTAGTTAACAGAATGTACAATTGTGCCATGTCAATCGGCGTGGCGAGAATAGGTTAACTGCCGGACGGGAACCGAGTATTGCCAACATGGACCGAAATGTGATTGCCTATGACAGCCAGATACCATCCTGAATGGTTCGGATGCGTGGACGGCTTCATGCGCTAACAGTCCTGCTTTGTTATATAAAGTTGAATTAAAAAAAATAAAAATGTTCGTCGAAATGCGTTAAATTAGGATGACGCTACAGCAGCAACAAGCTACATTATTAACCAATTATTCAACAAGTTTTATAAAAATAAACATTCAAAAATCAGTAAACAGATTATTTAAACATTACAAAAACTCCACGTTTTCTTATACATTTGACTATGCTAGCGCCATTTTGGAGGGTCTTGGAACTATTATTAAGTGCTTTGAGCTGGAACCTTTTCTATATATTCCCCATGTGAGATAATACTCCTTACTACTACCCTCCACAAGGCGGAGAGGCAATGAAATTTCTATGGCTTATATATATCAAATTATAAATATATGAGAGTGCTCATAATCTATATTCTATACGAACAGACACTTATACATACACAAATATATATACTTAGCTTAGGTTTAGCTCGTAACGGATTTTTTTGCCATAAAAATTTTACTACAAATAACACATGGAGATTAGGTGTGGAACAGAGATGCAGGAATTAGATGAGGTGTTAGCTATAGTCAAATATATGTCAGCATTGAAGGTTTTTCCAAATAAAATAACCATTGTAAGAAATGATTCATTGTTAGATAAAGTTCGTAACTATCTCAGTAATATAATCAAATAATATAAAACACACGTAAGTCATGTAATCTTTTACGGCTTAGTTTTGTCTCGTATCAGAATTATTTACCCGATTTTGCTTCAACGATGACATCATGTTTTTTAAGTTTTCCTCTTTCGTGTGTAAATAAAATTTCCATAAAAATATTGATGTCACTTAAGAACGTAAATTATATTATTAATTGGCAACCCTACCAAGAGACGTGGCTAGCGAGCGACATTATTATTGCAATATTTTTAAAGAGTTTTTTTGGTTGGCAGAACTTGGTCTGTCATATAGTGTCTTTTATAATTTATATATAATCTCGTGTTATTTGATCATTTATTTTGTGATACCAGTGGCGTTTTACGTAATATACTTTGATAATTGTGCACAAGTGAAGTGAGAGGAAAATAATAACACGGAGTAGTCATAGTGCATTCGGCACCATGGACTTCAGAGAAAATCTTAGTGTTGTTTAAAGCTCAATGCTATGTTTATATTTTTTTTTTCCTTTTTGTTTTAGTCTGCAGACTCTTGATCCGCACCTTTTTTTTGCTTAGATGTAGTTTTTTTTTTTTTTTTTTTTACGTAAAAATCGTATCCGTGAGCATATATATGTATATATATATATATTATTATTAGTAATTTATTAAATATTCACTGTTTAATTATTATTAACTTTTTTTTTTAATAGTTTAATGATGTTATTGTTTTTATAGCGCTTGCATTTCCATTCTTTATGGCCAATTTTAGGTTGTAATCCACGCTATGTTTATATGGTTATGTTTAAAATGAACAGTTTATAAAATTTTTGTAACTTTTTAACAGAGTTCCTGAAATGGCTAAAAAATGCCAGTCCAGCGATAAATATGATTAAAAAATACTTCGACAACTTATTTTTTCTAATGTATATTAGATTTTTCTTTGTGGACAAAACTTAATACTTCGCATCAGCTCCTCCCCTCCTAGAAAATTGGTCGGTTTACTCTGAAGTTATATTACCTATAATGTGAATATTATAAAGAAGTCACAATGGTCATTTGAAACTTTCTAGTCTGGCTTCCCAATACAACCTTGATTGGTAAACCTATAAAAATAATTATATACGTGTCCCGATCAAAATCAAACATATTGGTAAATCTATCTAAAACTTTCAAACAGGCCATTACCTAACCTCGAATGAAATCGATCTTAAACGCTAGTCTACAGTATAATAAAAAACGAAGGATCATATAAAGATTATTAAGAAGTTATGTGAGTTATAAAATATCCAGGTCAATTATATTAGCGTTAAACATTTGCATAATAAAATTGTTAATAAGTAGAAAAAAGTAACCTAAAATTATTCACGCGGGTGACACATTTGACATTTTTGACAACTGTGCTTGGAGCAGTGTTGCCGGCTTATAAATTTTGATTCGATTTCGAAACTGTTTCCGATTTTTTTGTTACTTTTGAAGGATTTGAATAAAGAGAAATATTTTTATGTACGAATGTTTAAGACAAATATCTATAGAACACATGTTACTTTTTATGTTAATTATTGAAGTTGTAAGCTGTTCGAGGTTCAGATAAAGGGTTGTTGGAGACTTTTATTTGTTGCCTAAATGTGTATTCGTGATTTACGTATTTATTATGCTTAATTGGCCTTATGATTGTACTTAACCATGCACTATTGAAAAAACAATTTATGTGTTCGGAATAATTTAGACAAAGCTTGTAAATATCGATAGAATTTAAATGCTAGAAATTTAATATAAATTAATTTACTCATCCTTTAATTCAAGGTGGACTTACGTGTGAAATTCTGTGAGAATTGATATAAAAACTATTAAATTTAACAGATATCAATATTAAGATATTTTCTTAATGGTATTTTTATCATCACCGGACGGACGCCTGACAGACGTAAGCCATTTAAGTTAATATTGGAATTTAAACACAAAGAAGCTACGAAGAGTATAATATTCCAGGGCACAGACTCAAAAGAAGTAGCGAGCAGTGTCGTTAAAGGAGTATGACAGCATAAGAGGGCGTCATACCGTTTGCTGTTAGGACATATGTGTTGATTTTACTAGCAAGGCGTTCCAATAGATCTTTCACAACATAATATTAGTTGATGGAAGTACGTACGTACAGTTTTTGTTCTTGTTTGTTTATTCCAGTCTCTTATACATTTATTTCTATGGTCAGTATAAATACACCATTGTTACTTTAAGTGCGTCGACGAGGAACGAGGAAAAGGTATTTAAGTAATCCGCTGGGTATTTCCCTTCGAATAACATGTGAATGAACCATGTCACTTATGTTGTATTAATATTTATAGATAAAGTCTAATTTAGTTAAACGATAATTTACGCTATGTATTGCACAATTAAATCACTAGATGGTTTGCACTTATTACAGGGAAGTAGTCACCGTTGTATCAGTCTTATACGGGGCCCCGACGCAACGTAGTGAATAATTCGGTAAAAGTGTATGCAAAACCTCTTGAATACCTGGATGCCCTTAGAGTCGAACTGCAATTTTTTTTTTCGTAATTTCACAAAATTTTCAGTAGTAGGTCATTCATTGGAAACTATGCAAGTCCCTTCAAAAATTCCGAGATGACACTTATGAGATGGGCTCTAATAATTCTTTTACAAAGTTTATTTTTTTATTTTTGTAAAATCAGGTTTTTTCACCGACGACGCCTATATATATAGATTGATTCAAAGAGTAAAATTAGGTCAAATATTAAACAACAAATTTTTTAATTGATTTAAAAGAGAATCGACTATCGATTATCCTATAAAAATATTGCTGGTGACTAAACAGAAAAAAAGAGTAAGTATGAATATAATCAGTGTAAACAAGCACCTAAATAAAATGCTTGCATCCAAAACCCTCGCAAAATCAATCAAGCGTTGAGTACTCAATTTGAACTCGGGGACAGTTTGGAGATAAAAAAAAACTTATTAAATATTTATAACCATTATAAATTAATATACAACACATGAATCATACTCAATCGACGCGTAATGTATAGCTGTGAGCTTCCATTGTTATTTTAATAACGTCATAAATTTAAAAATAGCTTGTTTCGTATAATAATAAATTACTCATATTGAGACATCGACCAATTGGTTTATTCTCAATGAGATTATTTAATTTCTAATCATTTTGACTATATAGGTGGAGCGTTTGACCACAATTGGCTCAAAAGTGCAGCTGTCAAAATGCACTAAAAGGTGCGTGGTGACAGATTTTCAACCACATTATTATGGTTTGATCATTTTTTCTTTCATCGAAAGCTCTGATTTAGTTTCAAGGATTCAAACCCATCAACTGATCCCCGATGTCCGAGAACGCTATCAACTAAGCATTTTTAACTATCTTTTTCATTATCCCAATATTTGAGATCTTGAACATAGTTCAGGAGTAAATGACATTCCAAGAAAATGAAGAGAAAAATGAGACTTGCCTAGTTCTGATATGTTAACATAAATTAATATAATCCTGATAGATGTCTTTCTCTTAGTTGGTTTTAAAGACGTGGTATTTTTAGGTATGTACTAATTCTTACATTATAAGCATTTTCACGTCTAGATTGACCAAAGCGCTTCATACGGTACTATGAAATATAAAATTGAATATGAATTTAAGTTAAGAATTATCAGTTTCACATGCGGCTATTTCATTAATTAAGAAATAAGCTCAACTCAAATAATACCTAAGTATATAATTGATATACATTAATTTTATAAATGTTTAACACTCAGACACAAAACAGACATTTACGCTGCTTACACATAAGACACTTACGAGTGGGAATCGAGCGGACTATACTGCGAGACCTGTCAATTATGATTAGAAAGTAATCAGTTGAAATATATTATGTTTATCAACACGTACGTACATCTATACTTCTGCAGGACGCTGTGTTTACAGAAAACTTTAAGAAAACATGTATCTCAAAATCAAATTCGTTGTTCTCGAACAAAATTATAACTCGCACTCATGAGCAATGGAGAAGAAAGGGTATATAAATCTATTCGACTTTATCTGAGCTTATTTTTAAACTCATAACCTATTTATATTAAATAGGGTTCAAATTCAAAACAATTTTGCTATTTGTTAGATGAAAGCTTTGCGTAAATCCATAGTTGATTATTGGTGTAGTTTATAGCAGGCAATCACCTCCAGGCCGAAGTGTAAGCAAATGACCACGCTAACATACAATTTTGCTAACCCTAATGAGATGAGTATGTCGATTGTTAAACCATATTTAATGTGGAAGTGAAAGTATCAATTTTTCTTTGGAAAATTTACACATTCGTGTCGTCCCGTGCAACGGAAGCGCGCACACGCCATTGCACAAAACAAGTGTCGGAGCAAGTTGTTCCGCTGCGCCGACAAGTGGCCCGGTTTCTTTAAGGTGAAGGTTCGGTGCCTGCTCAATAACTTTTGTAAATAACGCATTACGTCATACGTTACATGTGAAGGGCTTCGATTGATTTGAAAGCATTTCAGAAATTATATTAGCTATATCGTAGTCCTGAGTAGATAATTATTTTCTTCTTTCTTGTTCTATTTCAGGCTATATCTGGAATTATTTATGACGTTTATAAAATACTAGCTACTGCCTACGACTTCGTCCGTGTGGAATAGTTACTTTGGACTAACGCTGACGACACGCAGTGAAAGCTCTCAATACGCGGCACGCGTCGACGACCTAGCGCCCTTTGATGAATGCCGCCAAACACACCGCATGCGCCTGGTTGTTTTTTGTATCTAATAAAAATGGATATTTATGTAATAAAATAAATAAACAGTAATTATTTTATACTACAAATTTGTAATGCTTTATATTTTTATTATGCCATAACTGATTCCTGTTGTAATCTGTTATTTTATGCATATAACTTATATGTTTCACATCTGCCAGTCATTCCGTCACGGCTCAATTTTCTACCAGAATATGTTCTAACCTGAAGGGTAGGAAGCCGTTCAAAAATTACAAAATTCCAAAGGAAGAATAAAAATCTTTCAGGTTAATCGAATTGGAAATGGAAAATCGCGATAATAACATAGTATTTTTCAATATCTTGAACGTTATTTTTAGGACAGATAAAGAAATAGCTTAATATAAAATATGTACCCAGAACAAGTTTCGGATTCATGGCAAATTTCTTACTGCCAATAAAATCAATATTCAGATTTATAAAAATGTCAACATACAATTTAACTTCATAGAACAGTTAAGCTGATCATTGACCTAACTTGAAAGCTTTATAAACGCACCAACTAATCCTACTAAACGCGTGGGCTAGATTAAAAAAATTACCGATTTAATTTTGTATCTAATTAAAAAAGATATATCAAATCCTATAAAGCCGTACATAAAATCACTGCGTTAGATTGTTATCGCAAAAACCGTAATATTTTTATCTAACGTGTATTATGAGATAATTGACTGGGAGTTACTTTAAAATAATATGTTAATTTGTTCAGATAAACTATTATATAATCACATCTTTTAAATGGCTGTCTTATTAATTAGAAAACCCTAATAATTATCTAACCACGTATTTTCAATGGCTACCTGACTAACTATAATCTTCAAAAAAACTCTACCATCAATCATCTTTAAACGTATTCAGATGAATTCGATTCAACCACCTTAAAAGATAAACTAAAAAAAAAAGTTTCTTTATAATAAAATGTATAAGAATAATATGAGCATTAAAAAACATTAACTAATTAATATTTAATAACTACTTAAGTTATTACAATAATAAATTAATGTCAGAAAAAAGAGCAGACCTAGAGTCTGCAGGAAAAATAAATTAAAAAAACAGTGTAGCATACTACCACTTTAGTACACAACCTTAGTGATTATATCACATGGTAACGTGCCAGAGAAAAAATATCGCGTCGTTCTAAACGAAACATATACAAGTATACTAATTTAAAATACATAGTGTAACGAATAACGTATGTTAGATCAATCAGGAGACTCAATTAAGGGGGAAGTCCATATAGAATTTTTTTTAAATCGTTTTTTTTTCTCTTCCATAATCTGAAAGTACAGTATATTGAGCGTGTAATGACGAAAGGAAAAAATTGTCGAATATTAACGAAGTTATATTTAATATAATGGAGCGGGCCCGAGTGCGATAGCGATATGTACATATATATATTTGTGGTGTTTGGTCGATTTTGAAACATAAAAATGCCGAATTGCAGAAAGAAGGACTATTGTATCAAAAATGACTGATTTTCAGGCTTCTATATGGACTTCCCCCCTTAACACAAACACTGTATGTACTGTGACTATTTATCCGAGCAGAGCTTCGCATTTTAACAACTTCGACATACAAGTGCAACCGTATCGGTCGTGGCTCTTCTCGCTTCTCCTTGGTGTAGGAGAGCGGGGAAACCGCACCAGGGATACCCCTCTGGCGGTGGTGTCTTCTCTGGTCGCATCGCGACCAGGTCTAGTTTCTTGAGGAAAACTTCTCGTAGTAAGTTGCCTCTATGGCGTTATTATGTTTTGTCTCACTTATTTATGAGCTCTCTCGCTTGTGGTCTATATATAAGCTTCCGTCTCTTTCTCACAGGCCAGTCTAGAGTAGGCCGCTGGTCGGGCGGTCTGGCGTGGAGGGGGGCAATCCCTCTCAAGTGCGCGTGGGTGGAGGCGTCCGCCTTACTAAACATTTTCGTGGCAAGACGTCTGACGAATTCGTCGATACTTTCGGCGTGTAGGCTGCGCGCGATAGTTTTGTTACTAACATATCGCGGCGCAGCTACTATCTGTCTTAGGACATTGTTTTGAAATCTTTGCATCTTTTCCCGTAGCGTGGGCGTGAGTCAGCTATACCACGCGGGGGCGGCGTAAGTTAGTCGGGATCTTATATAGCTTTTATATATGCCTAGTTTGATGCTTATAGGCATTCTGGAGCTCAAGATCGTTCTTAAAGCTTTTCTAGCTTCTCTCGCGCGTGACAGAGCCGCATCCACTTGGTGTTTAAACGTAATATTGCTGTCAATGTTGACCCCGAGGTATTTAATTTTGTTTTGCCACTGTATCGCCTCGCCTTGTAGCAGTAGCGGGGGCGGTTGTTGTTTAGACATTCTCGTTATCAGGGCCTGTGTTTTTCCCACATTTACCGTGAGCCTCCATTGATCGAGCCACTCCGGTAGGGCTTCCAGGGTGGGCTGGAGAAGTGCGGCCGCTCTCTTCCTGTTCACTGACGTACACATGTACGCTGTATCGTCAGCGAATAATGCTAGCTCAGCTTTCCCTCTCACGGGTATGTCATTGGTATAGATGGCGTATAATAAGGGCGAGAGGCAGCTGCTCTGTGGAACGCCTGCGTGTAACTGTATTTCGTTCGAGTGACAATCCTCTACTCTAATTACCGCTTTTCTATTTGTTAGAAATGACTTGATGACGGTAAAGAGGCGCTTCTCTATTGTTGTGTCCCTCGCTATCTTATAAAGTAGGCCTTCGTGCCACACCCGGTCGAATGCCTTTTCCATATCGAGGAAGACGGCCGCGACGAAGCCCTTTTTGGCGTGGCAACTTATCACGGTATCGAAGACTCGGGTGAGTTGCAGGGTTGTGGAGTGATTAGCCCTGAACCCGAACTGCTCTGGTCGTAATTCTGTTGTAGGCTTTACTGCATTTAGTATCAGTTTTTCAAAAGTTTTCGCCATCGTGTTAAGCAGTGTAATGGGCCTGTAGTTCTGGGGGTCCTGTTTGTTTTTGCCCTGTTTCGGGATCATGATTATTACCCCGAGTTTCCAATTCTCGGGGTAGTGCCCGGTGCGAAGTACTCCGTTATAGAGGCGGGTTAACGCCGCTACCGTTTTGGCCGGCAGATGGCGCAACATAGTGTTTGTTACTTTGTCGAATCCCGGTGCCTTTCTTGGGTTTAATGTTCTCAGAGCCTTCTGGACCATACGAGGCGTGATAAAGTACGCCGGGTTGGTTGCGGCGGTCTCTTGGGAGTAGTTTTCTAAATAGTGAACTACTTCTCGCTCATGTTGCGTGTCCCTTATCGGATTCAGCCTTATTTGTTGCTTTAGCGTCTCTGCGAAAACGTTCGCTCTGTCTTGAGCGTCGAAGTATAACCGGTTGTGTAGGCGGAGTGGGTGTATCGGGTCTGGAATTTTTGTCAGCGCCTTACAAAGCTTGTGCGTCGATGGGATACTCTCCCCAATTGAATCGAGGTGTGCTTGCCATGATTGACGTGCGTGGGCGTCGAGCGTGGTTTTTACTTCATCCACTAGTCTGTTTAATTGGGATTTCATCGCTGGGCATCTAGATCGTTGCCACGCCTTCCTGAGCCTCCTTTTCTTGTTGATAAGCTCTCGTATTTTCGTTGGTAGGGGTGGAAGTTTTCTTTCCGTGTCGATCGACCGGGAAGATTGTTCCGCGGCGGCTCGTATTATGTGTGAGAGTTCACCGGCGAGCCACTCTACGTCTTGCGCAACTTCCATACGTCTGGTGGGCGTGTTCTCGTTTAAGATATCGACGTACTTTGCCCAGTCTGTGGTTAGTTTGGTGCGCGGGAAGTATGCTCTCACGGGTGTGAGGTTTGTTTCCATTAAGACCGGGCGGTGATCTGATGGGAGGTCTTGTAGCACTGTCAGGCGTGAGGTAAGACTAATGCCAGAGGTTATGGCAATGTCTATCACATCTTGCGTGGTTGGGCCATAATAAGTAGGCTCGTCTGGGCCTAGTATTTCATAGCCGGCGTCCTCGCTGTGTTGGTATATCAGCTCTCCTAGTGAGTTAGTTATTGAGGAATTCCAGTAGGTATTCTTTGCGTTGAAGTCCCCTGCCAGGATTGTAGGCGTAGGGGACCCCAGTATCGCGTCAATTTCCTCTGTAAGCCTCGCTGCTGTGTAATGAGGCGGCCGGTAGATGGCGAAGGTCCTCAGATCTCTCCCCGCTATGTTGATCAAAACGCCCAGAGCGTAGAGCGATCTGTATTCAACATAGGGTATGCTCTGGTGCACCAATGACCTTTTGACCATAACCGCCAGTCCTCTATATGGGATTCCCTCCGGCGTCTTTTCGTCCTTCCTATAGACGAAGTAGTTAGGAATTTTGTAGGAGATTCTCGGGGCCAAATGCGTCTCGGATACTAACATGACGTCGATGTCGTGCTCCCTAAGGAAGGTGTCTACAAGCCTCTTTTTATCTTTTAACGTCTGGGCATTCCAGAACACTATTTTAAGAGGCGTACTATCCATAACGATGTTTCAGTTTTAGCATATCTCCTAATATAAGCTTGCTCTTCACTTTATCGCTTTTGTGGGTCTCTATAAGTGCCTTGAATGTGTTTAAGGCGATCGAGGCGCATTCGTCGTCTGATTCCCTTAGAGTGGTGGCGGCTCCCCTCTTGGGTTTTTGTCGCTGTCTTTGTGTGGTCTTCGCTGTGTTTTTGGCATCATTTGCCGGGGCCATTAGTGAGGCCTGGGCAGTCTCCTCTACTACGTTTTGTGGTATACCTCCGTCTTGGTATCTCTTCTGTGGCTTTGTTGCCTTATGTATAGCCACTGTGGACGCGCGTTTGTTGCGGGCCTCACGGCGGTATACAGGACATGAGGTGTAGTTAGCCGGGTGTGGGCCCCCGCAGTTTGCGCAGGTGGGCTGCTGGTCTCTCGGTCTGTCGCAATCCCGCGCGAAGTGTGCGCCGCCACATCTCACACACTTCTGCTCTCTGTGGCAGTTATGAGAGCTGTGGCGGAATTGCTGACATTTATGACACTGCGAGGGCCCCGCCCTCGCGCGCCATGCCTCGATCCGCACTCCTCTAAACATCAATAGTTCATCTATGGTGTAAACGATAGCCGTGGTATCTGCCTCTTTTCTCAATGCAACGAAAAAGACGCCTCCTGGCCGCCCTCCTCGTGCCGGGATGAATTTAGCTGATTCCGGTTTTAGCCCCTTCTCCCTCAGGGCGGCTTTCAGCTCTTCGGGGTCACTTGATGGGGATATCCCTTTGATAGCCACCTTCAGTAACTGTTCCTCTTGTAGTGAGTAGGAGTACCAATTAACCTCCTCCTCACTTTCTAGCTCCGTAAAGTATCGCTGAATCAGGCGGTATTCTTTCTCATCTTCGGGGATGAATCGCACCCCATTCCCGAATGGTCTAGCATTTGCGGTTCTGCCTAATCTCTTTGAGATTTCAGTGAGATGTTGCAGACAATTCGTTAGCTCTTCTACAACGATCGGTGGATACTTAGTTGTGGTTTTCTCCACAATTATTGTTGCCTCCTTGTTAATCTGGGGCGTCTCGGCGGCCGATTCTGTGCTTTTTGCTGTCTCCTGATTGGTCGGCTGCTTCGTTTGCCTTAATTGGGGATCCGTAGGCACTTTTCGTTGTTTAGTTCGTTCGTCAATCCGCCCCGCGGCCGGTGTCGCTACTGTCGCGTACGAGGCCGGCGCAGGGGACTTAGGCGTTACCTTTTGCTCTTTTTGAACTTTTTGAAATTCAACAGCCGTTTTGCTGGTTTGCGTGGGCGGGCGTGGCTGTGTTGGCGTCTGTTTTGGTATCTGTGTTGGTGCTCGCGGCTGTTTGTCTATCGCGGGCGGATCAACACTGATAGGGTTGGCCGTGTTCGAATTCGTAGTGTCTATCGCCGTTTTGCGTGTTCTAATGCGTTGGAGTTGGGGGGGTGCTTCCCCCGCACTACTTGTATTGGTCTGTGTAGTCGATAACGCCTGTGTTGGGGCTTGTGAGCTTTCTTGAGTGCTTTCTTGTGCTTTAGGAGGTCTTGTTTGAATTGTATTTTCCTGCGTTTGTGTGGGTGTCTGTGTAGTGGTTGTGGCTATGTTTGTTTGAGGAGGCGGGCTTGCGCTATCCGAGTCAGTCTCGGAATCGCTCTCCGAGTCGCTTGATGTGGACTGGCGTGGCCGGGAGGCTGAGAGGGTGCGAGGCTTAACTCGTCTTTCATTCGGGTCTATTTCGTCATCCTCACGTCGCCTTCTCTCGGCTCGGCCCAGCGGGCTTCTCTTTAGTACGTGCCTAGGAATTTCCGGCGGGTCGATTACGCCCCTCAGCGCCTGCTTCAGGGCGAGCTCGTCCTCTGGTTTGATTCGCGTACCCTCTGTTCGCGCCTCTCGTAGGCGTAACAGCAGGGCCATCCACCTCAGCATTTCTCTAGAGAATACCTCGGTTCCGACCAATAGTGCTAAGGAGTGTAGGTCTTGTGCATAGTGGTCTAGTGTTCTCTCGTGTATATGCACCGGCTCTTTGTCAGGAGATGCCGGGGGAGGTCTTGTCTGCGGTTGTGTTTCAGTAATCGAGCGTGTGGTTGTCGTGTGGGCGGGTTCAGTGTCCATGGGAATGCGAAATGTCGTTATGTGAGGAAGGTCAGTGTCCGTGTTCGTGCGAGTGGTCAAGGGTGTGATAGTGATCATCCGACGGCCCTCAGGAGGACCCTGGTCATTACTACCGCTAGGCGTAGTAGCCATAGCGACGAAGGCGTCGCGGTTCAGCTCACCGCCGAGGCTGCGCGACGAACGTTGTGCGCGAGAGGTAAGGTAGCTCAGCTGCACAGCGTACGCGTATACGACCGCTCGCGACGGCAGCGAGAGCGTTCTTGCAACCGTATCGACGACAACTTGCCTTTTATATGCCAAGCTCTATTAGTGTGGCGATAGTGTTTAAATCAACTAAATATCATTTTACTGAAGAAAAATATAAAGGTCAATATTATAAAGAGCAAATATAAAATCATTAAAATTAATTACATAAATAGAAATAATGACAATAGTATTTAAGTGTTAACCTGTGTTTATAGAGTGCGGAGTCGAAATCGACTCAAAGTAAGATATATAGGTGAACATTTCAAAAAACTTATGAGGGCATTAAACCAACGTAATGCGGAAGAGACTCTGATAATCACTAAGAAACGATTATGGATTTTGGTGAGATCACTAGGAACATCTATACAAAATGCGTGTCCAGAGCACATGAGGGAGCAGATTTTGCGACACCGTAGATAAATCTCTAAAACATCTCCTATGTTAATGTGATCAATTGAAGTATACACGCAACCGGATTCTAGGGAAACACGTTTTGCTCTTGGATGAAGTACATGTTAATAGTAATACTACTCTGAAATGTATCAATTATTCATTAAATAAAACTCCTTCACCCTTTTTAAACTTATTATATATATTCAACATCAGAAAATCCATCTTATGAAAAAACAATCCAAGAACGAATTCAACAATGACAAGAGAAAAGACTGACAATATTGTAAACATATTAATTATTATTCTATTCCATTACAACGACATATGAATTAATGCTAATCTTTTCACGAGTTTAATTATAAAAATATATCTAGAGGAAATAAAATAACAAAGCTTACAATGTGGTCTCAGAACTACCCATCAACGTTGTGCCTGCTTACTAAAGCAGGTAGCTTTAGCTATATGGGGCGATTATAATATGTTATACTGGTCGCAATCATACAAACCTTAAAGCCGTCGTAGACCTCTTTATATACCTATTAATAATAACATCGTATGGATATACGTTAGTATAGAAATAGAACTTTCTACATATAAATCTGATTATTCATAATAACATTAATATCCATGTAACCGATCCGAAAGCGAAGCGCGGGAATATTTCTGAAAACAATCGTTTCGAACGTGTTCCAGTAACGATCGTGTAGTTATTAAAATGATTTACGATCGACGTAATGAAGCACTAGGTTTGATGTTAACCAGACGTTTAGCCCCGACTGTTTGAACAAAACAAACACTTTATTATAAAGTTAGCAGAAACTGTAACGTTTAGCAACACTTCGGAATGTAAACGAAATTTTGGTGAATCAAGGTCGTATGAGATATTATTTACCGATCCCAGCGTGGTGTATGAAACATCTTCTATACTTATAATAAAAATGTAAACGTAAAGTGTCTGCACTTTTTCGATTTCCTTAAAAAAAAATTTGCAGGTGTCTAAGATTAAGCAATCAATTTTAGAAATGTCTGCCCGTCTGCCTCTTTGCATGAACACGCATCACTGCTAAAGTACTGGGTTCATAATAAAACCTAACAAAGGATATCATAAAGCATATCCTCGAGAGTAACTTAGTCTTTGTTTTATTAAAATCAGTCCACTCTATCAAAAGTTATTGTAATTTGAATGACGACGCGTCTTCGCGGCTTAAGTATGAAAAAAAAGTGGATAAGTAAAGGGATTTAATACATTCAGATGCCTTTATTAATAACTGTCTTTTACATAAGGTTCCACGCGGACGAAGTCGCGAGTACACCTAGTTATTTATAAAATGATTCAAACTTGACATGAAAATATGTGAAATGGATTTGGCCATAAATACTGTTACAATTAAAAATAAAAAAATATAACATTTGAATTTGGAATCTGTCATTTTTATATGATTATTCATTGAAGTTTTCTTATTTTGGCGCCAACTCATTGTACAATATTTTGCGATATTAAAATGGAGTGGGGTGATAAAGAGAACCGAATCACTGTGATTACATTACACAAAGTATTAAACTACCACACTGTAAAAGTAATGTTATTTGCAATAGAATTTTTTTTTCTTTGTTTCAGTCTTTATGGCTAGACTAGGTATGTATTTTGCTATCTTAGGCTTACAAAGTAACAAAAATATATAGGAAAGAAAACAAGTAATAATGTAAAAACTACAAGGTCTGAGATCTGTGAGGCTAAGCAAACAAATGCCTTGCAATTTGTTAGAATGCGATTTGGATGATGATGGCTTGGTTGATAGCGTAATACCAAACGGTAATATGATACCACGTCGATGAACGTAGGTTTAATTCCTAGCAACACTCGAAGCTTTTGATAAAAAAAAACATTGTGATGAAATCACAGCATAGTGCTAGGGTTTTTCTATCTAAGATCTAGGAAGATGATTGTGAATGAAAAAGACATAGTAGCTAATCTAATGCAAAAAACTATTAAACATTTATATAAAAATCTTATCGTTCATTATTTGTGTATTATAAGTAACAATCAAAAAGCTAATGAAAAAATTGAGCCGTCACGGGACGCCTGGCAGATGTGAAACATCGAAATTGTTTTGTATAAGTTATATGCATATAAGAACAGACGTCGTCAGGAATCAGCTACGGCATAATGAAAAGATAATTACAAATTTGTTCTACATAACAAGGGCTATTTGTTTATTTTATTACATAAATATTCATGGTTATTATATACCAAAATACAAAAATTCATCTAGGTGATGTTTTTGGCGGCATTTATCAAAGGATGCTAGGACGTCGGCGCGTGTTGCCGCGTGACACTACTATAAGGAGTGGCGCCGACAAAAACACTTTGAATCCTATATTTATACAGATAGGGTTGCAAATGTTTTTGAGTATTTCGTTAATAGTGCGAATTTCGTGTTTTCCGTTGCCACGCCAACAATCAGGTTTACCCTTCGCCTATAGATGTTTCTCATCAAAATATAAATCAAGTATCACATGATTAAATAAATAACAAAGTATTGTTTAATTAGTAACAAGCAATAACAACATTTACCAAAAATGCTACACAATATCTGTATCAATTCTAAGCATTCCCTCTGCCACACATTAAATGCGATTTAAATAATCACATACATTGTTTGTACTCGTCACTATCGCCACGTATCTATCTATCCTTGACCTTCATTATAACAGCCCATTCGACATTTATATCAGGTTATATCATACAAAACTATCGCTAATCTCCACATCTTGAAAATTAACAACATTGCCCTGGTTCCAAAGTTGACGCGGTTTCATTTTTTTCTGCAATAAATCTAAAAGATATGGAGTATCGTTACAGCAAAGCTTTTACCTTGCATGACCCCGTAGCAAAACGAGTTAATTCCAACTCTCGGTAATAATGTAACCTCAGACTTTATTAAACAGGTATACTCTAAGATGTTCTATTGCAAAATCAAACTGGGGTGTAAGGGGTGTCGAGTAACATCTTAAGACTTGAGACACCCAAGTCAACCTCACCTGCACGTGGTGCACCCTGCTGAATAACGAACGAGGCAATGGCGAAAGCGGGGTGGTAGGGTAATACAGCCCGAATGGGTCGCAACCACCATGTATATGGTGAAAAAGCCCGTCATAGTGACTCGCTTCTGCGCGTCGCGTTTCGGGATCTGCCTGTGCATATCCAGTACCGGGTGACTTTCGTCATTATGGCCGGCATGACAGCGGCGACCGACGATGGATAATGTCTCTCGGTGGTTGCCGATGTTTTTGGATTGTACTATGCTTAACATCAGGCATAGAGCAGTCACTATGTCGTGCTTCAATAAAAAAAAAAGGAATATAACCTCTTTATAACGATCTAAGTTTGTCCGTTCTTCTACCAATGATGCAGCTTCTAGTAGATTCGTAAGTAACATATGACAACCGAATAGTCTAACGCTAAGTCGGATGAAAAAGGAAAGCCAGATTACTAATAGATTCATAGCATGAGAGGGAATTTATTAGATCGGCGTGGAGCCCTTCAGTGCGCTGCTCGCGCGATACAATGACACAATCTTACATCACTGCGACAACAATACACATATCACTTCTACACACGTGCACGCATATACGCTTACACATGAAAATGGAAGGGTTTTATTTTTTCCCTTATCGCACTGAAATAGTTTAGAAAATTATCCGATACGAAATATATATAAAAGTTGTTGAGGTATGCTTGGTACACATATGTTTCATCAACTCATATATATATATGAATAGTTCGCTTAGGTTAGCTCAGATAGGTCGCGAATTGCACGTATCAGGCAACAGCCCAAGCCGAGGTGTGCCGTGCACCCTTGAGTAATTGTCAAATAATAAATAATGTCGGCTGAGTGCCGCAAACGCTCGCCTTAGTAGTCCGGTGAAGCTGTTAATGTTGCTAGGTCAATAGGGTAGTCAGATCGAGAAAAAAAAAGAGAATCTATGTGAGATAAAAATATATCGTTAACGCATGAATATGAGTGGTGAGAACTATATTCACAGATAACGTGCTTCATCTTACTCGAAACATTTAGACATAGAAGGGCTCAAAGTTATTAAAGGTAATTAAATCATGGATTTATTCATAAAACCAAAGCATCTTAACATAGGTGACGACGGGGTTAGTAGGTTAATCCACCGGGCCGCGGATGCTCCGGCGCGGGACTTTGTGGATTATAACCTATCGCCATAAAAAACCAAAATGAAACCGCTGTAAAGGCAATAACATCACTAAAAGATCCATCTTAAAATAGTTGTTAGTTTAAATAAAATAACAACAATAAAGAAAGAAATATATAAAATAAAAATAATTAATAAAAGAAACCCTAATAGTCGCTCACAGATACGATTTTTGACGTACACAATAAACAGAACGAAAGCAAAAAACGTGCGGACCAGGCTCTGTATAATAGAAGAAAAAAGTGTGTATGTGTAGTTATGTACATGCATTAGAAGTTTTTTTTTATGTCATATAGGAGGCAAACGAACATGCTGGTCACCTGTTGTTAAGTGATCACCGCCGTCCATAGACACTAGTAACCCCAGAGGAGTCGCAAGTGCGTTGCCAGCCTGTGTTTATGGGAATGGAGAGAAAGGGGGAGAAGAAGGAAGAGGAGAAGGGACGGGAGGGGAGATGGGTCTCCGGCGCTCTCAGTGACCGAACGAAACGCAACAATGTAAGCACTGTTACTTCACGTCGGTTTTCTGTGAGAGGGTGGTGCTACCCCGGACGAGCCGACCCATTCAGGCTGAAACCAATAATAGCTTCAGCGTGGCTCTACCACTACTAAAATCTTTTATTCAAAATTTTTATCTTTTGCTTTATTCTACGTTTGTAGAAAAAACGACACTAACAATAGAAAAAAAAAACTTGAGAGGTGTCAAGGGACACCCGGATGGAACGAAGTTCCTTTCGATTAATTAGTGAAGGAATTGTAATAATTTTTTTTTTTAAGTTATGATAATATTTTTTTTATTATTAACAAATATAATGTTATATAAACTTAATCAGTAGGCTCAATTTTCGTAATAATTGGCTATGCATTTTACACTGTCAGGATTCATTATTATTATTATTTTTTATTATTTACAAAAAACCTGTATACACTCAACAAAAATAATCGTCGCGACACCACACTGTTCAATGCGAAATAGAAATGAAAATATCTGGTTTGCTTTCTATAAGAGAGAGAGAGACAGACAGAGAAACATGCGACGCCGCACAGCTTACAATAGCTTACTATAGCAAAAAGTGTCGTGACAACTTTTCGTAAGAATGTTTTCCGTCTAGCCCCATTTCACAACGCGCGATAAGGAACTTCGTTCCAAAAAGTATTTAATACATTCCACGTCGTAATACAAAGAAACGCAAACAATAAATACAAAGAAATAAATGTTGACTATAGCTAACTTTAGAGTTTCGATTTTTCGTGACGGTGTGCCCGCGAATCCTAAAATTTACTCTCATAATTTTTCCCTAACGCGCCAAATTAAGTATAACTTTAAAAAAAACATAGATGACGATGTTATCTACGCTTCTAAAGCAAGGTATAATAACACCTAAACGGAAAGATCCGCAGATAATGGCAGTTTGATTGCTAAAAGCACTTCAGTATTCAAGTGACATAGTCAAATGCACTTTATAAAACAGCTAACATGATTTTGCGACACCTGAATCCCCTGACCCGAATTGTAGGAGGAAAATGTACGGAGAAAATTTGTTTACGTTCTAAGTTTATCATAATAAGTTTAAGATTTCTTAAACGACCTTAAAGTATTTGCGTGGGTTTAAAATAATGAATTAATTTACTAAAAGCATCGGCTGGTGTTAAAGAGAAATACGCTGAGCCATGTTAAATGTACAGAATGTTTCTTTTTGAGGCAGCTGTGCCCCCGATTTCGTCTAGGTGGAACCTGATGCACAAAACAATAACTATTGAAGTCATCTTAAGTCGCGTCGTCATTAAAACTACAATAACTTTTGATAGAGTAGACCGATTTTAATGAAACAAAGACTAAATGTTACTCGAAGATTTGCTTTATGATTTTCTTCAAAAGTTTTATCGTCAAAATCAATATTAAAAATACTTTATTCAGTTTAGGCCCTAATAAGGCACTTATGAACGTCAAAAACTACCACCGGTTCGGAAACAACCCAGTTATCGAGAAGAACCGGCAAGAAACTCGATCTGGTTTATCTTTTTAATATATATAATATTTAGACTATATTACATACATGACAGAAACGTTTTTAATGGATGCACAGAGATAGGTCATTCGTGAACTTAATGTTTTAGCATTAATTCTTGTAAGACAAACAGGCAGACAGACATTTCTATAAATGATTTAAAGGTATTCTATTACTTATTCCTAGACACCTGCATTTTTTATTTTCGATAACCGAAAAAGTACAGGCTCATTAGATTTACATTTTTATTATATGTATGTATAGACAGTTCTATACAGTGACTTGAGCAAATTAAATTCGAGTTAAAATTAGTGACGCATTCTGTCATAATGCACAAAGATGTTCATCCGTTTAATGCATCCGCTTAATCTACTCAACACCGTAATATTTAAAGACTAGTGACAAAGCGACATAGGAATCGCTAAGTGCCTTGGAGTGACGTGAATGTTCCTTGGAAACCCACGATTTTATTGACAAAATATTTGGATGAGCGTGTTAAATTAATCGCTTAGAATAATAATCTCGAGATAACGATTCTATAAGAATATACACCAATATTGAGTCAACATAAAGAGTTTCATAAAGCAGTAATTATTTTTTATCATTTATCTATACTAATATTATAAAGAGGTAAAGTTTGTGAAGCTGTGAGTTTGTGAGGTTATAGGGGGTAATCTCAGGAACTACTGTTCCGATTTGAGAAATTCTTTCAGTGTTAGATAGCTCATTTATCGAGGAAGGTTATAGGCTATATATCATTACACTAAGACCAATGAGAGCGGAGCATCGATAAAGAATACTTCAATATCGGTTTGTTTTTCCTCTTGAAAGCTTCAACGCGAACGAAGTCGCGGACAAAGGCTAGTTTAGTTATAAAAATGAATCATCACAATAATATATTTTCTCATACAAACAGATTCATTGCAAGAGATTTTGTTAAAACACTTCAAAAGTCAACAAGTCTGACATTGGACGAAGGTCGCGAGCGAGTCAATCGAAATTGACCACGAGAATTTCATAAATAAGAATGGTTCCGGAGATATAAATATAAAATGAAATATAATTAAAGAGACTAACTATAAAAACATTGAAACATGTATTAGCTTATATCACTGATACAATTAAAACAAATTTAATAACAATATTATTATTTTTTTTAATGACTACGCTTTTGACCTAGCAAGGTCTTAACAGCTTCACCGGACTACTTAATAACAATAGGTTAACAATAAGTTATAGATTAGTCTTTTGGTCTTTAATGCTTCTTTAAATATAAGTACCTGAGCGACCCAGCCTAGCTCGGTTCTTTAAAAAACATTTTTAGTTTAAAATAAACTGTTAGGGTTGCCTCATAAAATTAACATTCTTTAACAAAAAAATATATATATATCGCTTCTCGTGTCACTCGCATTCGAACTGGGGTTACACGGATTTTCGAAGCAACCGACTTCCATCTGAGTTATTTATGTTTTGACTGCGCTTCTTTTTTTTCGTTGCCTAAAATCTGTGTTAAAAAAACTATTAATAAAATCTAGCTAGATCGATTATCGTCCTCGAGACTACCTACATACTAAGTTTCACGGAAATCGCTGACGCCGTTTCCGAAATCCTGAATATATACAAATATAAAGAAATACAAGAATTGCTTGTTTAAATTTTGGAAATACACATAAGAGAGCTGATCAGTCCGTTAGTGGTATCCGCCGCAAACTATGAACCCGTACCTAACGCTGCGCGTTATAAAAGACGTCCGCGACATATTTTTACCGACCCTCCTGATTCAATCACGTCAGCGAACGATCGGTACCAGCCTGTCCCTCGAAACAGAACGTGATCACGCCCACGCCCGCGTAACCACAGATCACGCCGCCGCGGTCTGGGGGTTAATTTCGCTCCCACACACCCGATTAGGTCTCCCACGGCAGCAGCTCAAGCCTAGGTTCGATCCCTCGGTAGGGAGCCCTTGAGTGCGTTGCTTGCGCGATACGGTGACACACAAATATACATCACCGCTACAACACTACACGATCACCCCCACAAACGTGCACGCCTACACGCTTACACATGAAAGTGGAAGGGTTTACTTTTTTTCCCTCATCGAACTGAAAAACTCTCAATTTTCCGATAATAAATATATGGAGGAGTTGTTGAGGCGTGTATGCTTGGTACACATATACCTTTCAACAACTCATGCATATATGAATGTTTGGCTAGGTTAGCTAAGATAGGTCGCGATTTTGCATGCAACAGGCAACAGCCAAGCCGAGGTGTGCTATGCATCGTTGAGCTGGTTGCCAAAATAAAATCGGCTGAGTGCCTTAGGTGCTCGCCTTAATACTTCGGTGAAGCTGTTAAGACCTTGCTGGGTCAAAAGCGTAGTCAAATAAAAAAAAAATAAGAGAGCTGATCCCAACGTAATCAATATATTTCGAAATCCGATAATACTCTTTAATTTGCACACCATTTTTGTTTGATACTAGCTGTGCCCGCGACTCCGTCCGTGTGGAACATTATGTAAAAAAAACTGTGGTAAATAGAGTCATCTGAATGTATTCAATTTATTTACTTATCTACTTTTATTTCGTACATTTTTTTTTATTGAAGCACGACATAGTGACTGTACTACGCCTGATGTTAAGCATAGTACAATCCAAAAACATCGGCAACCACCGAGAGACAGATTATCCATCGCCGGTCGCCGCTGTCATGCCGGCCATAATGACGACAGTCACCAGGTACTGGATATGCACAGGCTGATCCCGAAACGTGACGCGCAGAAGCGAATCACTATGACGGGCTTTTTCGCCAAATACATGGTGGTTGCGACCCAGTCAGGCTGTAAAACTCTACCACCCCGCTTTCGCCATTGCCTCGTTCGTTATTCAGCAGTGAGCAGGGTGCACCACGTGCAGATGAGGTTGGCTTGGGTGTCTCAAGTCTTAAGATGTTACGCGACACCCCTTACACCGCGTCGTCATTAAAATTACAATAACTTTTGATAGAGTAGACCAATGCAGTAATCATTAAAAGGAAAACCTATGTTGTAGCTTATGAAAAATAAAAAAAAATTGGTTGCCTGTAAAGTCGGTATACGGGCGAAAGTTTTACGTGACAACGACTTTGAGTGGTAAAATAATTTTAATGTGAATATTCATTCGTATAGTAGTCTCTCTCGCTCTTAGGCGGGCTAACCATGCCCGAGTGGAAGGGACGCGTGCCTCTCACTCGCTCTCATTGTTAGCGCATAACGTGAGCGGAGCGTAACGCAGTTTCTTGAAGTGTCACCCGGCAAACCAATTTATAAGACGTTGTCACGTCAAAAAATAATCGTAGCGGAACCCTAAAACTACTTCACAATTGACTTGTTACTTCATTCGAAAAAAGTTCGACAGACAACGCGGACTTGAACAGGCGGATAGCGTTATAAGAATTGTTTAATTATCTCTAATAATATAGATTGTATAATTAAAAACAAAATTTTATTACCCATCGTATCATAATTATCGCACCCGCATGAGAATCTAAACTATAAACAAACAATAATGATACTTTTAAGTGAAACAGAAATCTAAAATTTAGGTTTAACCAAAACGAGAAATCTTATTCATAAAGTTTGGTTTCGTGACAATATTACAACTGATATCGCTCCTTTCATAAAAAAAATCAAGGTAGTCATAAGGACTGCTGATAGAAATGAAAACTCAAAATAATAAATTGAATGTGTTCTCTTTTGAATTTTCGTTTTAATTGTAGTATCAATGAAATTATTTCAATTTCAGATTCGTTTTCTCTCTTTAATATGTGCTTTGTCGCATGTCGACTATGACGCCCCGTAAGAACAGCGTATAAATGTTAAATTCTACAATAATCACATTTAGTTAAATCTTGAAATCTAGACTTGTGATTCTGTACAACATTTTTGCACTCTGAGACAGAGGGTCTGACGGCATCGAATTACAAATGCCTACATCCATGTGTCGGGTAACATTTGAGATATTCCTACATCCTTGGTATCGAACACATTCCATCAAAATGTGATGAACATCCTCGACCACACCACACACCGTGCAATTAGGTGATGCTCGTTTTTTTATAATTTGATGGAATGTGTACTGAGCGAAGTCGGTTCATTTATTTAAATTATTATAAACTAGCCTCTGCCCGCGACTTAGTTCGCGTGGACATAGTTAATTTGGGCTAATTAATATGCAGCGAAAGCTCTCAAGAGGAAAAAACATCCCGATTTTGAAACATTTTTCATCTGTGCTCCGCTCCTATTGGTCTTAGCGTGATGATATATAGCCTGTAACCATCCTCGATAAATGAGCTATATAAAAATGAAGACGAAAAAGATTTTTTCAAATCGGACCAGTAGTCCCTGAGATTACCCCCTACAACGTCACAACATCACAACGTCACAAACTCACAAACTTTACCTCTTTATAATATTAGTATAGATAATAGCATTAGTGTGGTTTTCGTATCTATTGGCTCTTGGAGCAATAATTACTTACACTTTTTATATATCAATGAAACGTATCATGGATTGCGAAATATATCAGTATTACAAACATCTCATATATTTTCTTAGTTTTGATCGTATTACAATAGCTGTTAAATTGGACGTATTTTTCTGGCAACCTAAAAAAAATCAAAAAGAGGTACATTTTTAGTAAAAACTTTTCCAAGTGAAAACTTTTTTAGGCTCGTTGAGCGATATTTTTGGCAGGAGATAGATTTATAATTCCGCGTCATTACATGCTAGTAAGCGTGACTGACCGTACTGCGTTTGTAGAGCTTGCGTCAGGATAATAACACGTAGTACAGCAGCCTGTGTATATCTAATATTGATATTTTGCATTGAGGTTGTGGAGTTCATTATATGTTAGATAAATTAATAAATTGTAGAAAAATCTATATAATTATAATTCGAAGTGGCAATAGATGTTAAAGAGAGACTAATGTTAATAATTTCAATAGTTATATAAATTATGAAATTGAAATAATTTAGAACACAGTTTGAATCTCATTGTCTTAAGTTTTCACCTCTGTCAGCAGTCCTTACGACTGCCTGGACTATTTTTAAATAAATCACAGAACCTATGTATTATTCTAAATGAACTATATAACTGTAAATTTTCATCCAAATCAGTTCACCAGTTTTTGCTAGAAAAAGTAACAAAGTTCCAATATAGAACATCGGAGTGACTTAACATGAGACAGTGCAAAAAATGTAACCCAAGTCAACGCACTCGCAAAATATTTAATTACCAAACACCAGTTGGAATACATCAGTACATGCGATGTTGTTTGCAAATCGTTTAAAACGAGTTACGTGTCGCCTTTCGATCCCGGCCGGCTGATGGGTGACAGTCGATAACGGTCATGTCATCACACCGTTACATTCGCCTGTCATATTAGTTATGCACGTTGACTTTTAATTTTTAATCGACGAGCAATTATCAAAAAAAAAACCTTTGTCCAACTCCGAACAGTTTGACTAAAATGATCAGAAGACAATTGTAGTAGAGAGTAAGGATGAAATCTACACAGCATATACACACTTAGCAAAATCGAAATTAAAAAATACTTTATTTAATTTAGGCCCTGAGAAGGAGCTACCGCCGGTTTTGAAAAACAACCCACTCATCGAGAAAAACCGACAAGAAATTCGATCCGGTTTTTCTTTTTAGTGGATGAATACAGAGGAGCGTCATTTCATTACTGAAACATGAAATAACTAATTGTTACTGTCAGGTATTTAAATGTTGTTGGTCTTTTATTTAACCTAGCTTATCTATATTTTTGCGGGCATACATTATCAGCCTAAGTCCAGAATTTAAAATATAGTCACAAGCCAGATTCAAGTCATCGAAGCTGTCAAGCTACATTGGCTTTGTGCGCCGATGTCGGAAGACCGGCAGATCACCACATACGGAGGGACAATTTGTAGGCCCCGTACAGGTAGACACAGGTTACTTCCACCAGCGGCAATGTAGACACTGAGTGAATGTTGGGGATGATTCGTTCGCCCACTACGTTCGTCCTGGCTGAACCAAGGGGAGATGGGTGGGGGAGGCTGTCTCTCCATTACGTGGTTGTCTGGGAGATAGTAGGCAATCGCTATTTTTTTATAGCGGAGATTAGGCCCGGCAGGAGGCTGGGACGTCCGCCGGTGTGACATGAGGAGCGCAAACGACAATCTCTTGTCGTCCAGTTATCGCCATAAAGGGTACACGTGGGGTTATAGTGAGTCCAAGTCCCACACTACCCACTTCTCTCCCCGGGAGAGTTGTGTGTCCATAAGAATTTTACCACGTTAATGATAAATAAAGGTTGAAGTCATCAAATTCGATGGCTCAAGAAAAACATGTCTATTATGCGAATAAAAAAAAGGATGGCAAAATAATGATATAGCCCTGACATTTCTAAAATTTATAAATTATCAATATTATTTAGTTGTCATTGGTTTGATCTTCTATTGTGGGAATGCCAAAGGTTTTCAATATTTGTTTTATTCTCGATTGACTTGTTTCTTTCATTTTTACGATATTTTTCCTCTTATATGTATCAATTTATCTCTTAAAAATTAAGACATTTTAAAGATTCGGTGCGGTATCAAAAAGAACTAGCGTAATTAGACTATACATTCGAAACATAAGATTGCTCCTGACAGTCCATGAACCCTAGGGATTGCCCTTCAAATCGGTGGTAATTTTGCAAATAAATGGCTGAAGGATACAGATTCACGATGACGTTTCATGGTATAACGGCAATATCCAAACACACCAACACCTGTGTCTACTATACCTACGTGACTGACGACACAATTAGTAGGTTCATCTATTGTACCATGACCGCTCCGGCGTGGAGCTTTGTGGATAATAGAATAATATTATTTTCAGGATATCCCTTACGCAATAATTTGACAATTTATTAAAAACAAATAAAAATAAACGCGTACGGAATGACGGGCAACGCTAATCCTTGATAATATTAAGGAGCATTTGAGTCTGTTTGTGATGCTTTCACACTACAACTACTAAATTAATCATCATGAAATCTATCAGGCACGTTGTCAGGAGTACAAAGAAGGACATAGCGTACCACTCATCCAGAAAAAATAAATAAACGTAAGCGAAAACGCAGACACAAGCTAGTATTATATAGTTCAATATATCACATTCATGTTAGGTTCACACGTACTAATATATCTATTTATGTTCAAGTAAACTTGTTTATCGAATTAATTACAGGAATCCCGTTACTCTATAGATTGATTTTATTTCGAAACAATAAATAAACAACATGGCCGCTTGTTTAAATTTATGCGAATACATAATGCGTATATGATTTGAACAAAATAAAGTGTCGAACGCAAGCCAAAAACGTTTCGGCGAAAGCGGACCGCGGCAAGGACGCAGACGGCGCGCGCGGTTAGTGTGGTAACCGCACTCTTAGTTGACACCTAAACAATAATCTTTATTTTCTAATAACACGTTTCAATTTCAAAGGAAATAACGTTTTATGCAATCGTTACTATTCGGAAAATGATATAGTAGATTTGTAGAAATTAATTCAGAACTATCAAAGGTATCATAATAATATAATTCCGTTATATACCACTTTTATTAAAGAGTGCAGTCAACATTCACTTTTTGAAAATTCATTTTTATCTATAAAAGACAAGTATGAATTCAGATTATTATGTCAGGGATATAACCAAGCGCCCGTGACATACTACTGAATACATCAAAGTTAGAATAGTATTTAATGCATACTTTAAAGCTAACTTGAATATAATTTAATAAATATATAACAATTCTTGAAACACTTGCACAATGCGACCGTAACGATCTCTTATTAATTAATCTCATAAGTAGTTGTATGGAACGATTACATCGTTACTTCCTACGTATAATGTCGTGACTGCATTTTACAAAGATAATATTACGGCGATACGATAATTCCTAAATAGATTTTTGATGATCGTAAAGTCAAATATAGACTTATAATAACTTAAAACCGTCAACAGATAATTAAATAGTATATTAGTCTATGATACTGCTTAATCTATTTGAACATTTCCATTTGGCCGTGTTGTAGATTTTGTCAGATGTAGTTACGTCAATATACGTAGGTGAATTAATATATTGATTCCTATAACAAGCATATCATCACATCAAATTAAGGACATGATTATTTTTCATTTTCTGCTTTATACGGATTTCTAGAAAGTCGCATATATTACCCTCGTGAAACCCTTTTCTGCATATTATAAAAAAAAGTCTTCCGCCGCGTCTATCGGTCTGTCCGCAATAAACTCAAAAACTACTGAGCAGATTTTCATGCGTTTTCATTAATAAATAATGAGATTCACGAGGACGGTTTAAATATATAATCTATCTCAATTTTTTATATATTCGTTGAAATTTACGATAAATGTTAAAGATGTCCCAGAAGAGTCAAACCGCTTGGGAGTATTCATCGAAAACGTTGCCTAAGCACTTTGAGATATACCAAAACAATCGAGATAATAAACGATACAGACGAAGACGCGGGAGTCAGCTAGTTTTATGGTAAAATCAGGCGAGTCGTCGATGAGATACCACTACAATATAACATCTTGACATTAATCGAATATGAATCTACCGGAATGTTGTGACGAAGTTAGATAATTTATAGGATTTATCATCCACTCTCCATTACCGTCGCATTACAAAAAAGGAAAGAAAAAGGTAAAATGATCTCAAACACGGCGGTAATAAAAAGTTGTAATTATTTATATTTACATTTTCCTCGTAAACCCGTTTCGATATGTTAAAAACAGAACGAACAACAAGAAATGACCTACATCATTCTCAAAGGACACTATAATGCGATAGACTACTGTAATAATACCTACTTGTGATAATAATAAATATGCAGGCCCGCATCAGTGCGTTTTACCCTATGTTAATAGTTCGAAAGAGTTGAAATGAAATGTACCGTGGATAATATTATGTTTTTTGGAATTGAAACGGGCGCTATAAATTTTATTATAAAACCAACCTTATAACATAGTTTCACTTGTTAATATTAAGTTACCATACGTCACTTTTTTTTTCGAAATGGCTAAGCTATTAACCCAGCAAGGTCTTAACAGCTTCACCGGACTACTAAGGCAAGCGCTTGTGGCACTCAGCCGATATTATTTGAGCAACTGGCTCAAGGGTGCACGGCACACCTCGGCTTGGGCTGTTGCCTGATACATGCAATTCGCGACCTGTCTGAGCTGACCTAAGCTAACTATACATACATATATGAGTTGTTGAAACATATATGTGTACCAAACATACATACCTCAACAACTCCTATATATATTTCGTGTCAGGAAGTTGCTATTCTCTGTTATATGTATTTTTTAACTCTTACGTTCTAATTACCATTTTTCAGCCTACATTCAACAATGATATTATAACATATAATTATTATTGTAATGTTTATTATTTTTTATTGTGAACTCACTTCAAATGATGATTTAATAAAAAAAATGAGCCAAATAATACTTTGTATAATTAAAATAAGGATTTTGTTCATAAAAGTAATCCATGACTTAGACCTTCGCGGTTACAATGTTGGAATTCAACCTTATGTAGCAACAAAAAAGAATTTATTTTCAAAAGCTAATGGTAGTATTAAAAACATCTTTGTCTTGGATTTATCATTTGATTGTATTGTGCATTCATTACTTTTCCAAACGATGATACGGGGCATATCACTATTTCTCATAACGAACTACATTTAATTCAATATCACCCAGAAATACCACCTACTCATGGCATCATGTAAAATTAATTGAAAATTGTGTAGTAGGTTGCGATAAATTTCTTAATTTTTTCAGTTATGTTTGCTTAAAATTTGAGAGCTTTACCACGTGGTTTTTGTTTCAAATTTATAATTAATTTCAATTTTCATTTACACATAGATTTTTTTATGTTTATATAATTAAAGATCATGACAAATAACTGAGTAGCCATGATAAAAACCTTTGATTATAGAAGTACACCCTTTGATAAAAGAACCCTAATAAAGTTCAATTAACTATGGTCGAATGTCGACCACTGGGCGCCCACTAGTATTGCTTTATTCGACCAAGGAGAATTCATTAATAATCATTTTAGTTGTTCCATAAATGTACTAAAGATAAATTCTTTATCAATTCATTATTAATGTATATATATATTATGAATTTACATATTATATTATTATAAAATTAACCTAGAATTTAACCAATTGATTTCAAAGGGCATATAAGGCATGCAACGTTATTCATGTTAAAATTATTATATTATTGGAAAATTAACCTGTAATTTAACAGTTAAATTCAAAGATCATGTAACGTATGAAAAGTTAAATCGTGCGATAGATATTATAATAATAGTTATATGTTCTAATATCATTGAATGTAGGATGAAAAAGGGTAATTGGAACGTAAGAGTAAAAAAATATATACAGTCGAGCATAGCAACCATGTTATTTCGGCGTCGAAAACCATAAGAAAAATGACTTAAAAAAAATGTAAATATGTAATTAATAACAGGCTATCTTGGACGTTGTTTTAATATTTTTATGGGATTAATAATCTGCTGATATCGCGACGTATCTCGGGGTAACCAACCAGTTGTGCGTGAATCATAAAATGTATCTGGTATCGGAGTGCGGCGCTTGCGCATCGTTATTCCCACTACACAGGAAGTTAGGAATCTGAGGGGAAATTACGTATTTACGAGGAATCGAGCCGCTCTGAAGGGAGTTCGATTAACATTTTTTTGACAGACCGTTGGCGCTTACATTATCTTACTTTCTTTATATCATATTAGCCTCTGCCCGCGACCTCGTTAGCGTGGAATAAATACACTAACACTAACACGAACACGCAGCAGTTCTCAAAAGGAAAAAACATCCCGATTTTCAAACATTTTTCATCTGTACTCCGCTCCTATTGGCCTTAGCGTGATGATATATAGCCTATAACAATTCTCGATGAATGAGCTATATAAAACTGACAGAATTATTTAAATCTGACCAGTAGTTCCTGAGATTAACCCCTACAACTTCACAACATCACTTTCATTCATTCTCATTTCATTCATTCATCACTTTACCCTTTTATAACATTAGTATAGATAGTATAGATGAGGTAAACGGACATGTGGGTCACCTGATGTTAAGTGACAACCACAGTCCATAGACACTAGCAACACCAGAGGAATCGCAAGTGCGTTGCCATCCTGTGTTTGGGGAAGGGGGGAGAGGGAGAGAGGAGTGTGAGTTAGAGGGAGGGAGAGGAGGTAGGTCTCCGGCGCTCTCACTGACCGAAAAATACAAGCACTGTTACTTCACGTCGGTGTTCTGTGAGTGGGTGGTACTACCTCGGACGAGCCGACCCATTCATGCTGAAACCAGTTATAGCTTCAGCATGGCTTACTAATAAATATAGAGGGAAATGGATGACTTTAGCATTCACTTACCACAGTCCACATATCCGATACACCTATCCATTTCATGGAAATAGTTTCCTTGGTGATTTTAATTCATGTAGTCACCCTTAAAGGTCTTATAAGAATAGAACTTTTGATTCTATTTAAATAGTACACAAATTCATACTGAACCCACACGTATATCTGTGTTAAAATTTGATACACTTGGCTAATATAATTAACCACAACAGATTGGATTATAGTGGACGCTACTTTGCAAAGTTGCGTCTACTAGAATATTCAATGATGGATGTTTACGGAAATTTTGTCGACCAATACTTTTTCGACAAACACGACCACAATGAACGAATCGACAACGACAACAACTTAGACAAGAGGACAATTGTATATTTGGGGGCACTTGGCTAATTGAATATTGTCTTTTTTTTCTCGAACTGACTACGCTATTGACCTAGCAAGGTCTTAACAGCTTCACCGGATTACTAAGGCGAGCGCTTAAGGCACTCAGCCGAATTGAATAATGTCCGATCGACAGCTATATCTCATTAAAAGACTGCGACCTTATGAAAGCGCGGGCTAATTGTACTGTGGCGCCATCTCTTAACGACAAACTAAAACATATTGACCAATTATCTTGAACAATGGATTTCCGCAAAGTAACGCCTTCTTCAATCATATATACAAGAGATTGTGTTTTATTTTTGGTTTAGTGCGAAATACTTGCATATCATAGACTGTATATTGAGAAAAAATATACAATATCTAGCATCACGCCACGACCATTAGGAGCGGAGCAATAACTACACAAAATGAACTTTAGTAATTATTATTTGTATAGTTAAATGGAGTATCCATCTTTTATTATCATCGATTAATTGATTACTGTATTGGACGCTGCAAGGTTCAATCTAATACCTTTAAACGAGCAATTCTTGTATATTTTTATATTCGTATATATTCAGGATCTCGGAAACGGCGTCATCTATTTCCGTGAAACTTAGTATGTTTCGGGGACGATAAATCGATCTAGCTAGATTTTTTTCATAGAAAACTTTTTTACCTGAGTGTTCAGGCAATTAACAAATATAGCTAGAATATAAAGGTAAATTTCGCAGGCGCTATCAAAACAAAAATAGCTCAGATTGAAATCGGTTGCTACGAAAATCCGTGTAACCAACCACAGTTCGAATCCGAGTGAGCAGAAGAGATATACTTTTTTAATATTTTTTTCTGTGAAAAGACGTTAATTTTAAAAGCCAAACCTGACAGTTTATTTTAATTTAAAAATATTTTTTAAAGAACCGTGCTAGCTCGGTCGCCCAGGTACTGATATATAGAACAATGTACGGGACAGAAATTAATCACTCCTTACTAGCACCCGGAAAGCACGAACAGGGCAATGAGAGGACGGACGCGAGACACCGTATTACACTAAGTTTTAGGAATTCAATATTTTAACTCTGCCCTCCCAATATATTCTTGATGATTTAATGTATGTCCGTAAAAACTTAGATACGCTGAATCTAGTAAAAGATCAATATAATTTAAATACTAGAAAAACCAACAAATTGGTCATTCCATGCTTCAGGCTCACTGAGTCCAAAAACAGTTTTTTAGATAATAGTGTTAGATTTGTAACAAAGTCCCAAAACACATTACCCATTTGCCGGATAGTGAGTTCAAGAACCATGTCAAGCGGTTTAATATCTAAAGGCTATTTATATAGGGTGGATCAATATGTGAACGATTGTGATATCTGCCTGATAACGCCTTTCTCTGTACATCCACTAATAGGGAATGTAACTACCTATGTTTTGTAAAAATATATATAAACCAGATCGAGTTTCTTGCCGATTCTTCTTGATGACTGGGTTGTTTTCCGAAGCAGTGGTAGTTTTGACGTACATAAGGGCCTTCTCAGGGTCTAAATTGAATAAAGGATATTTGATTTTGAGACGGACTGCGGACGCAAGTAACATCAGCCCCACAGTAAGCATGCTAAGCCAGAACAAAGCAATAGTGCCGGAGAGCGGTTTGCCGCGGTGAGAGTTCGATCGCTGGTCTCCTCCGATGAGAAATGAGCACTATAATAAAATCCGAACTGTGAATGCCTATATCAGCGCAATGAAGTACAATCGTGTTCCTACGTAACAGTCGTACTTGTTAGAAGCCATGAAACTAACCTAAAAATTAAACATCTAAACCGCTGGCTGTAACTAGTTAGTACATATGTACGTCATTAGCCGTGCACGCATTAAATCTAAACTCGACTCTATAACGTTCTAGTATGAAACATTAAATAATACTTATTAATTATCACAGTCCTTTATGTGGTCATGTTTAGTCAACGTGCCGGGGGTCGCCAACTATTCCTATAACCACATAATAACAGAAGGTTTACTCAGTACAACATAATTTTGTTATTATTTCCAGATTAGTGGTAAAGCTTAATTAGAGTCTAATTTATCTGTGTTTTTTTTAATTTCAATATATTCCAGCTTTCCTGATGATACATGTAGTGCCTTCGCTGGAATTAACCGTTGTCCAGAAGTAGGATATACATGAGAATTATTATCATTACATAGTATAAAATGAAGTCCTCTGCCACGTGTCTATTCGCGATAAACAAAAAAACTACTGAACAGATTTTCATGCGGTTTTCACTAGTGTATACAGTGATTAATGAGGAAGGTTTAGGTAAATTATTATTCAAGATTTTTTTTTATCATTAGGGCAGAACAGCATCCACCGGACCAGCTAGCCGTATATAAAACAGCGGTAATCACAGTAAAATTTCTTATAGCACGGTAGAGGAAAACTTGCGTTGCGCGTTAAATGTAAGGTAAGTATGTATTTATATGTACAATATATATACCTGTCTTGACCTAGTAGTATGCCATAATGATTAAATGTATAGTTTTTATACTACGGGACTTCATATAGTATATAGTTTATGAGCATTTTCATATATATATAATTTAATATACATAAGCCGAAGACGTTTCACTTCCTCCGCGTATACACACTGATACACGCAATGATTCTGTATTTATCCTTAATTAAAATCGGCAATACTAGAAGTATACCTTCTTTACTGATCTATTTTGTGGTACATCTGTGAGATAATACATGTCACTTCACACCTCTGGTTTAAATGGCGTAAGTGCGTTTTATATTTTGTATCATATTTAGGTGTCAGTTATCTAAATATTGTATTTGAACAGAACAATGCTGTACTATGCGAGATAGTCAGAAAGCGTCTAATAAAAAACCACTTGATTTATGTTACGACCTACGTATCAAAGATACAGATTGTTCCATAGACACATGCCGTAGCTTAGGAATAACAAGTTAATGTTATATCCTGAGTAACAACCCGTTGTTACAAATAACAATAGATAAGTCACCGATCGTGGGAACAAAGAACTTGCGCATTGGTGTGTTATAACTTTAAATATTGTCAGCAAACGATAGGGTTTTAGATTTAACACGTTTGGAAAGCATTGAATAATCACGTCGACCTTCCAGAGGTTTCCACCCTTCGTTTTCTGAGGTAAATAAGCTTAACACGAAGCGTTTTAGGACATATCTATTCTGGAAATTGGAGCGAATATAAAGAGAAATAAAAGGCAAAAGGAACTTTTAGTTAAAAACTGCGACTACAGCAGTATAAGATGTAAGTGTAAGCCATAGTGCACCTGTATAATAGTGAGTTTGTATATGTAGTCCGGTGAAGCTGTTAAGGCCTTGCTAGGCCAATAACGTAGTCAGTTCGAGAAAAAAATATATAATTCTTCTCTTGACAATTCGTAATAAGTCTAATAACTATATGCCTGTTACTAGATCATAACCAACATTTAAAGCGTGTATGCATTACAGCAAGCAAGCATGCAAGTGCAAACGCTTAATAATAAAAAAGCCGATATGAAAGAAAAATATTTTTTGGTAAATATAAGACATTAGCTTATTTCACGATGTCTGTAACCTTAGTATTTGGATAGTTATAACCCTATTACTTGGGTGATTAGATAAAAAAATGCCTTATAACATTTTTTTGGCAACCAATTTTCTCGTAGACTACCGGGCTCGGCAAACGTTGTCCCGCCTTGATTATAAAAAAAAAAACCTGAGAAATCACATACTAAAACTTTCCTCATAAACATTATCCACAGGTGACAAGGTTACAACGCGCAGCACACGCTAGAAGTTTGTCCCGCCTGGGATGTGCCACGCCGCGAGCTCGTCGCGGCCATAGGCCCGGATCTCTCGCTCTCGTCTGTCGTCTGTAAGATGGTTGAGAGCGAGACCGGGTGGAACTCCGTCGCCTCATTTTGCGAGGCAGTTATGCTCGCTAAGGAGGCGGCGGAGAGGGAGAGAGAGCGGACCACCAGGCTCCTCTCCCGCGGCCGACGAACACGGCGGCGACGGGTCGGAGACGATCTGAGGCCACCGTAAAGGGCCTGCGGGCGACGTGACGCGGGCACGTCCTTCGCCCAGCACTATAGCAGGCCCCCGTGGTGGAGTCGCATTGTGCCGTGCGACTCCCACAGTTCGTCGGGGGGGGTTTAACACCCGCCCCTCCCTGAGGGTTCTTCCACCTTGATCCCTCAGGCCGCAGAAGAGGCCCCTTAAGAGGGGCCGACACCTGCCGGGTAAGCAGAGGTAGTGCCGTAGGCAGTTCCTGCTCCCTGGGCAACAGGTGAAAGGAGGCACCATGGGGTTTTAGTCCGTGCAAGTCGGACATACGCCACCCTAGCTGCCCGGCCAGGGTGGGCATCCGAAGGGATTTCCCCATGTAAAAAAAAAAAGGTGAAAACCTCAGGTAAATCCGTTTTGTAGTTTTCGAGTTTATCGCGAACAGACAGACAGACAAACGCGGTAAGGGGTTTTTTGGATACTAATGATGATTATTATTGTCATTGGTGAGTAATTACATAGTACAATGATATTACAGGTTTCTTGCGATCATTTCAATGAACTGACATGATGGAACCCGCCTTGTTAAAATGTTTCAGGGAGTTTTTGTGACGAGCCAGAATCTATGCTTCGTAGTATTATTTCCCGCTCCGTGGCATTATTTTCCACCCACTTATTCACAATAACCGAACTATATTACGTAAAACACTACGAATATTACAAAATATAGGGTCAAATAACACGAATGACAGTAACATACATCACATTACATGATCCAGCCTAAAAACTCCGCCTTATGACATGAAAGTTACATGCACGTTATAATGTGATAACCAGACGAAGACGCGACAACCCTAGTCGACTATGACACCTATTACCCCACATAAGACAAGGTTAACATTACTCGAACCTGCTATAGCCCGAGGCTCTGTCCGGTTCAAATCCTTTCCCCGACGTATCATAGAGCAACGATTCCAAAACCAGATTGGGCATCGCATACATTCGAATAGGTTGTTTAACACTTTTGCAATTACCCTCAAGTCCTACAGTTATTTATGAAATCTGTCAAACCGGAGTAGGGTGATCATGATTTTTTTAATGCTTGTAAAGCTATTTATAATCAAAGATCAATTACATGATTAATGATTTCAATATACGAATAGATAAATTTAAATAATTTACGCCATAATTAATTTGTATAATATATTGGTGATGTATTTAATACATTTGCGGGTGTAGTAAGTGCCTCGTTGGTCCGAACTTTCGATCGACAACAAACTGCTGGTATACAAGATGATACTAAAACCAATATGGATAGGGCACAGCTGTGTGCTAGCGACTCTAATGTAAACATAATGAAAAGGCTGCGAAATGGCATACTAAGAACCATTTCAAATGCACCATGGTTCATCACTAACACAGAAATCCATGAAGCTCTGAGCATAAGAACTGTTAAAGAGGAGCCAAAGCTAACAGGGAATAAATATAAAACACGACTGAAAAATCGCCCAAATGACCTAGCCAACGCATTAGCAACTATTAATTACACTAAACGGCTGAAAGGCCATGATATACAGAAACTTGGTGAAGGATGTGGGGTTTCTTGCTGAGGAGCTCCTTGAAACGACAAACGGCACGGAACAAATCTGCTTATAGTTTAGAACTGACTGATAGATAAGCATTAAACAAAAAAAAGTAAGTGCCTGAATCACTCATACTAAATCATTTTTTGCATTAGGTTATTTGAAATCCATCCGTGTTTTATAGCAGTCCTTTTTTTTCTAACGTTATATTAATTAACCAGTTGCAATATCCTTAATCATATTTAGTTTGCATAATTACTTTTTATTAATCTTATTTATATAGTAATTAAGTTAAACTTCATCTATCTATTAATTATTATTATTTTTATGTATATTTTTATATTTATATATATTCAAGATCTCGGAGACGGCGTCATTTATTTCCGTGAAACTAAGTATGTAGATAGTTTCGGGGACGATAAATCGATCTAGCTAGGTTTTATTCATAGAAAACATTTTTTAACTGAGATTTCAGGCAATGAAAAAATATAGCTAGAATATGAAGGTAAATTTCGCCGGCGCTGTCAAAACAAAATAGCTCAGATGGAAATCGCTTGATTCGAAAATCTGTGTAACCCTAGTTCGAATCCGAGCAACAGCAGAAGAGATATATTTCGTTAATTTTTTTTTTTGCAAAATAAATGTTAATTTTCTAAGGCAAACCTAACAGTTTCAAATGAAAAGAAACGTAACACAGTAAGCACTGATCTTATAAGTCATCTCGGTTCTTATAAATTGGGCCTAAGGAGCTTA
Source organism: Antheraea mylitta (assembly GCA_014332785.1). Lineage (NCBI taxonomy): Eukaryota > Metazoa > Arthropoda > Insecta > Lepidoptera > Saturniidae > Antheraea > Antheraea mylitta. The sequence goes on from JACEII010000174.1 coordinate 396,623, forward strand.
TAGTATTTTTTAGGATATAGTTAACAAGTCTGCGGCACGATCGAAGACTGTTGACAGCAACTGGTACATGAAACATGCACAATTAGTACGTAGCTTGTCGAAGCGTGACGACATTCGACACCGGGCCAAGGTCTTTCTTACTAGCGGGTGATTTGATAGCGTTTTCCAACTTCATTTAACTTTATTAACTAACCTATGGAATAATAAACTTATTAATAACTTCGTATGCGTCGTTTATTACCTTAATTGATTTGTTATATCTCAAAGGGATTAACGTAAGGTATTCTAGAAGCTTTGTTATGCGCAGTTTGGCGTTGTGGAATGAGTTACCTGGTACTGTGTTCCGCCAGGGTTATGATTTGGGGTTCTTCAAAAAGTGATTAAAACACAGGTCGGCAACATAACAGCGATACCCCTGGTGTTGCAGTTATCCATAGGCGACGGAAAACATTTAACATTGCTGCCTTTTGGCATGAAAAGGAAAAGGGATCTGGCAGCGATTTCATCGAAAGCTCCCAGGCGGCTTGATTTTTTCCGACACTTTCAACATTTACCGTTATATTTGGACCAATTTACAAATTATATACTTTAACCTCCCTCGTGACTCATTCTATCTGTTAATGACAGTAACCGCATGACAATCCGCTCCGTAGTTTCTGGGTTTATCGCGTACAGATAGACGCCATGGAGGACTCTGTTTTAAATATATAATAAAAAATAAGTTAACCCTTAAGTGCACAGGGGTTTTACGCCATCATACGCAAGCAATGCGCCTCACTGATTCGCAGGGTACGCGCTAGCACTAACAGCATCCTAAATATTGTAGCAGACAGTTGGGACAGCCCCATACTGGGACATTGTGTACGCCTACACATGGTGGTGTTATAAAAATAGTATATTCATATTCTGTATAGATGTAATTCTAACACTAGTTTTTAAGTTGTGTGTATACTAACCAGATGGACATTAGTGTGTAATAAAACATTTTTGATTTGATTTGATAGGGTTGTCAATTGTCTACATTCCACTTAATATTATTAAAAAACGTGATAATGCGGGTTTCAGAGAACAGGTTAAAACCATAGAAAATACATTATATAGAGTTTTTGGCGTGATCTTATTCTGTCATGTAGTGATTTTTATATTCTATTCATAATTTTGTGTTAGTCGACTCTATGTTTTGTTATGTTGGTGGGATTTTACCTAATATAGTTCGGTTATTGTGCACTAGTGAAGTGGACGAGATATGATTTTTTTTTCTAAACTTATTTAAACTTGTTTTCACAAAGACTCATTTGGAATTGGCAAAAGAAATGGAGAGAGGATTGATCGCAATTTGATAAGATTCAGTACTCACTCCTTTGACGTGTTGGATGAGCGTAATGTTAAGTCACCAAGATTTGTTAGCCCTAATATAGCTATATACAAGTTAGAATGAAAGTCGTGGTTATTTCAAAAATATTTAGATGCAAATAAGAGAGTCGTTGTAATCAAAGTTCGGTGAATATCTTAAGATTAGCAATCAAATGCTTGAGAAATGATATTACCACAAAAACTCCCTGAAAAGTTCTTTCAAGAGGCCACCATCTTGTTGTAACATTATAATGATCACAGGAAACTTGTAATATTGTTACTAAATCAACAAAGATAGTAATAATCTAGAAGATTGGTTACCAAAGATAAAACAAAAAACCTTTTCCTTTTTTATGTTCTGGCTTTTTTTTCATTATCAAAGCAGGACAACGTCCAACGGCCCCCCTAGTATCATTATATGATTTTAAAATTGGCATTTATCTATTCTTAAGCTGTTTCGATGCTATAAATATAGTATCTGTGTCTTTTATGTTCTATGCTACTATATTAAGAGTGGGCAAAATGTTGATATGAACTTTACCTACATCTCCAAAATATTACCTAAGATATAAGTGAAGTCGGATGTCGAACAAAAACATATCGCATCACCGACGTAATTAACCACCAAAAACCTATGGATTTACCCACTTGATTCATTTACGTCTATCCATAATGACCCTGTGGTCATTTGTAATTTAACCACACCTGAACGGTAAACAAATTGAGTCAAACACAATAACTTTCTTTAGGTGGTAGAGCCACCCTAAAACTATTACTGGTTTCAGTATGAATGGGTCGTCTTGCGTTGTTACGTTTCATTCGGTCAGTGAGAGCGCTGGTGACCCATCTCTCTTCCCCAATATTCCCCCCCGTTTTCCCCCTCCTATTTACCCCTTTCCCCCAAAACACAGGCTGTCGACGTACTTGTGAATTCCACGGTTTTGCTAGTGTTTATGGATGGCGGTGATCGCTTAAAATCAGGTGACTCGCCTATTCGTTTGCCTCCTACGTAATATAAAAAAAAAACTCTAAATTACATTATACAAGATTCGACTGAGGGAGTCTGCATCTATTTCCAATTGAGTTGGTTACATTTCAAAATGAACCAAATTTAATTTTAATCGTTCGTGTAAGTTGTAGGTGGTAGAGCCACGCTGAAGCTATTATTGGTTTCAGCATGGATGGGTCGGCTCCTCCAGGGTAGTACCACCCCTCTCACAGATAACCGACGTGAAATAACAGTGCTTGCATTGTTGTGTTTCGTTCGGTCAGTGAGAGAGCCGGAGGCCCACGTCCTTTCCTCTTTCCCTTTCCTTCCCCTCCCCCTTCTCCCATATACAGGCGGGCAACGCACTTGCGACGTCCCTGATGTTGCTAGTGTCTATGGACGGTGGTGATCACTTAACATCACGTGACCCACCAGTTCGTTTGCCTCCTTTGATATAAAAACAAAAAAGTTCTTTATTCTTTTAAGTTCTTTATTCTTTTTTAAGATCATAACTTATTATATACTAAGTACGAAGTCCAAATTTTGGCGTTCATAAGATTTTTAATTATGAGCCTCAAATTTGACATGTACAAAATTTGAAAGATATTAAAAAAAACGACTAAAATTAGACGGCGCATTTTAAAATGTAACGACACACTTTAATCGTTTTTAAAATTAGACACCAATTACACAAATCGACATCTTTTTCAGTCTTCTCCCACTCCTGTATATCCGTCCATTATAATATTCAAATAACCAATCCGTGTGTAAACATGTACAAGTAACGTCCCGTCCGTCCTCACTTGAAAGATATGCGCCGGAATTGTCTGTTTCACGTCATGCAATATTCAAATCTAAATATAAAACATTTTAAACGTTTCATAATGGAATCGATCCTTAATAACCAAATACGAAGCGAGCGGAGTGTTGTGAAAGTCAAACAAATATTGGGAATTAATAGACCGACGTCTTCATAGGGTGATAAAATATGACTACATATCAGTTTTGTAACATACACGGCTTTCCTTTTATCCGGCTTTTATCCGGACTTTTTATCCGGCTAATAAAAACGGTAAAATATAATTACGTTCTAATCTTATACTGTAGTAACTCTATAAGTGGTTCATTTTATCTGTAATTTGCAAATGAAAATGATTTCTGTTTATTCGTGCTATAAATATTGGTATTTAAGACGTAATACCATTCAATCATTCTCTTTCATTACGTCGTTAAAATCATATGTGTAAATATTCGTTCGAGAAATGTTCTCGAAGCATCATTGTTTCGTCGAGAAATTATCATTTCATTGCTCGCTGTTTCGCAAGCGTTAATATAGTATAAGCTCTTTCTTAAAAACTGTACATTTTTTACTGGGGGCTAAGATTAGAGGGTTGATGTTACTCGCGGCCACAGGAACTGTACCTCTCATTTCCCTGCACGTGCTCCCCGAATGCTGCTAAAGAATTACAAATTTTTGACCGCTGGACTGTTCCACATAGATTGTACCTCAGCGACAAATAAAATAATCAATAGACGATAATAAAAGACGGATAATCTATTTAACTATATGATAAAATAAAAGTACTTCTTTCAGGATGAGAGTACCTTATATTTTTACCACCACCGACAACGTGTCTACGGAATCTCATGTCGATCAGTTGAGTATTTAAACCATTAGTAATATGACGTATCTCTCGTCAGTCGCCGTTGTTTTTGGATTTCACTGTGCTTACCATCAGGCATAGTGCAGTCACTTTGCCGTGCCACTATAAAAAAAAAAAAAAAAATTAGAGCGTAACAAACAAATAGACTCTAATTTATAATACTTGCAACTTCATCTGCGTACAAATGAAAAAACATATGCACCACACCGCTTTCCCGACCTTTTTTCACGGCAAGAAAACATATTACTGAATGGGCAGTGCTTATAAGCATTATAGTTTTTTTAATCTCTAATAATGTATTAAATGAAGATATCGCGTTATGTCTTTCTACACATATTTAAGAACAAACATAAAAAATATCGAATTCTATTCTAGCTAGTGTTTTTGAGTGATGCGCGGATAGCCGCAGATCTCTATAATTTTATATTCATAGATTAGTTGGGATTTCTGAATGGTTGAATCAAACATTTGTACGATATAAGAGAAAATACTTTAATATCGGAATCTATACATAAAAACCAATGGTACGCGTAAATTAAGCCTAAAATTTATTTCAAAAATAGCACCGAAAGACCGGTATTCAAAAAATGGCCGGATAGAACACACCACATTTGAAACTGCCCAAAAAGCAAAGACAACTAATCTAATTTCTATATATTATACATGTATACATATAGCCTTATATGTAAGGTGAGTGACCTGTGTATACTAATTCGTTGTTTGCAATATTTACGAGCTTTTAGAAAATCTAGGTGGTTTTAACGATTTTGGCTAATAATATTATAACAAAGAGACAATAGTGTCCATCGTTGGCTTGCGGATACAAAAATAAATTCACTAATCTATACTCATATTATAAAGAGGTAAAGTTTGTGAGTTTGTGACGTTGTAGGGGGTAATCTCAGGAACTACAGGTCCGATTTGAAAAATTCTTTCAGTGTTATATAGCTCATTTATCGAGGATGGTTATAGACTATATATCATCACTACCGCTGCGTGTTAGCGTTAGCCCAAAGTAACTATTACTACACGAACGAAGTTGCGGGCAGGGGCTAGAGAACAATAAAATTACTGTCCAATCCAGAGCTTCATTTTGCTTGCATGTTCTGCCTCTTTATTACGTACAAGTTGTACTCTAGTTGTCGAAATTAGACTTTACGGACGCGCTCTCAAAAAAGGTCCATTTTCACTGTTTTTCGGCAAGAATTACAACAAAACTACTCAAATTTGGTAAACATAATCACTAACTACAGATACATTGAACCTTTAACAATGTTGTACGGATGATTGTTTTTTAAAATTAATGAGTTTTTATTTAAAATAATCAATTCTCCGTAGTCTCCTGGCGCAAAACAGCCTGATTTTCGGTATGAAAATCTGAGTAATGTTACGGTTTTCTTAATTAAAAAAAATACCTGCTTATGCTACATATAATCAAGTTTAAATAACATGAAATAAAATCCAAGTTATGTAGTTAGTTATGTAGTATATAGTGTTATGTAGTAGTAGTAAGTTATGTAGAAAAAAAAAATTTAGTTGTGAACAAAATTTCACCATTTTATGTTAATTATGTAGACTTTAATTACTATGGAATAAGGTTCAATTTATTTCTTTATTTAGATTCGATTGACACAAAAATATGAAAGAAGGATTCACTTCGTGTTAGACCGCGCTCTGGCGCCATACGGCATGGACGTGTACGGTGTTTTGCACTCGACTGGTAAAAAATAAATCGCTGTAGAAATACGTATCCACTTCACAAAACGTTTTGATCATTTCGAAATACTAAACAACTTTTTATAGTGGTTTATATTTCTAGTAGTAAGAGACACTGTAATTAGGTTGAAACAAAAATTCTAAATTTGGTTTTTATTACGTTAGATCTTTTTATATTTTATGTTTTGAGGTAATGTTATGGAACTTCTTGACGGGTAGAAATACATATGTCGTCTTTGTAGTTCTTTTGTTAGTAATGACGAGAGTTTACCACAGGACTGAACAAAATGATCTGATGACGACCCACTTCAAAAACTGTTATGAAAGTCATTGATGGCTAGAGACAGATATGTCTTGTTTGTACTCCTTTCGTTAGGTAATAACAAAATGAGCTCATAGTGGACTCTTAGAAACGTCTAGTGAGCTCTTTCATGGGTAGAAATATATATGTCGTTTTCGCATTCTCTTTATTAATTTTTATTATCTATTCATAATATATACAATAATATCATAAACACGCTGCAAAATTTACAAACAAATGTAATCTTTCAAAAGAATCCAATATAAGGCTTATTCTTTATAAGAACATGATCTCTCAAGTCTTGTTTAAAATGAAACGAATTATTTGGTGAAAAGTGTATCTAAGCTAGAGAGCAAAGTTTGTCGGTGGAAATAGGGTTCATTTTACACAATGGCCGTCATATGCTGCCCGTTGTACTATCGGTATTACAACTTAAAATTCAGGTGTTTTGTAGTATGTTGTTTACAGAATTATTTTTGATATAGAAGCAAACGCTAATTTAAAAATTCTCCTATCTAAATCTCTGAGCACATACTCAATGTAGTTAATATCTATATGTAATAAAATTCAGTAATCACGATATAGCCACTTGTCTAGCCCATGAGGAATTAAACATTAATAAGACTTTTAAGATTATTATTATACTGTTTTTGAGTGAGTATGACCTTGAAAAACTATAATTTATTTTGGTACTATTACATCAAATATAACAAAAAGTAGAACATAAATAATAAGTAAATATTGTAATATTTTTACTAAAGTATCAAAGTCGTTTATAGTCCGCTATAACTGCCGTGCTTATCAGTTTTCATGTCGGTGTGCGTGAGCTATGCGCGTCTAGTAGAACTCGAAGCCGAAATTGAACTTCTGAAATTTGAGAGCGCGTCCTTAACCGATTATTTTTTATGTTTGTACTTCATTGTATTTTTAGTTAAAGAATGTATTTCTATAATCTTTCCATTTTTTTTTTCTATTACGTCATCTGCGAGCATGTATAGATACATAATTATTTATTAATTTACGATTTAATTGTTAATTATCGATTTTCAATATAATTCAATTTAATAAAGCTTTTTGATTGTTTTGAATAGTTGTGTAGAGCACAAATTTAGTTATAAACTGGCGGGCCAGATGGACGTTGTGCCGCCCTGATAATAAAAAAACCTTCACAAATTACATACCTAAACTTGCCTCATGAACCACGTTATCTACTGGTGAAAACCGCGTGAAAATCCAAAACAGACACAGAACAAAAACAGACAAACGTAGCTGAAGACTTTATAATATGTAGTGATACGTATTATATTATACTAGCTTCTGCCCGCGACTTCATTCGCGTGGAATAGATACACTAACACTAACACGCAGCAGGAAAGGAACGCAAAAGGAAAAAACATCCCGATTTTGAAACATTTTTCATCTGTGCTCCGCTCCTATTGGTCTTAGCGTGATGATATATAGGGTATAACCATTCTCGATATATATAGCTATATAACACTGAAAGAATTATTTAAATCGGACCAGTAGTTACTGAGATTACCTCCTACAACGTCACAACATCACAACGTCACAAACTCACAAACTTTACCTCTATATAAAATTAGTATAGACTAGTATAGAAGTATAGATTTATAACATCGAGACAACTTAAGGATAAATAGAAACTAATTATAAAATTTTACAATAAAATTGTAACTTTGTTATAAAACCCTTGACTATATTACGGGCAAACCCAAACTTACTTTTCCTTCTACAAAATGGTTGCAGATTTTAACTCCAAAGCCTTCCATAACACTACAATAACTTAACTATTCAAATGCATATATATTTTATCTACCACCAGATTAGGACAGGATTACTCCCCTCGAACCAGATTAGGACCTCCTCGGACCAGATTAGGCCCCCGTCAGCAGTGGATCAAGCCTAGGTCCGTTCCCTCGGCGTGGAGCCCTTGCGTACGCTGCTCGCGCGATACACTCGCACAAAATCTTATATCACTGCGACAACAGTACACATATCCCCACGCACGTGCACGCATACACGCTTACACATGAAAGTGGAAGGGTTTTGTTTCTTTCCCTTATCGAACTGAAATAGTTTGGAAAATTATCCAATACGAAATATATATAAGAGTTGTTGAGGTATGTATGCTTGGTACACATATATGCTCCAACAACTCATATATGTATGAATAGTTAGCTTAGATCAGCTCAGATAGATCGCGAATTGCACGTATCAGGCAACAGCCCAAGTCGAGGTGTGCCGTGCAGCCTTGAGCTAGTTGCCCAAATAGAATCGGCTGAGTGCCGCAAGCACTCGCCTTAGTAGTCCGGTGAAACTGTTAAGACATTGCTGGGTCAATAGCGTAGTCAGTTCGAAAAAAATAATAATCTTATCTGCTATTATATTTATGACTAGATGTGCCCGTGACTCTGTCCGCTTAGAACCCAATGTAAAAAAAACAGTGAGTAATAAAAACATCTGTTTGTATTAAGTCCATTTACTTATCTAGTATTCTCTCGTACTTAAGTCGCGTCGTCATTAAAATTACAATAACTTTTGATAGAGTGAACCGATTTTAATGAAACAAAGGACTAAATGTTACTCGAAAATATGCTTTATGATTGTCTTTCTGAGGTTTTCTCGAGAACGTTGTACTTTAGCAGTGATACATGTTAATACAAACAGACATACAGACAGAAATTACAGACGATTTAGATGCTCATACTCATTATGTTTACAAGAAGTCCATCACAGAAGTTAAAACAATGAATGGTATAACATATCACACAGAGTACATACAACGTTGTGCTGTAACAAGCGTCATTAACTTGTTAATTAAGCTTGTTTAGATAATTATCAACAATAAACTTTTCGACAAACGACGTCGTATATTTTGGGTTAGCGTTGCTGAAGTGTTTCAAAAATTTAATAACTTTGAAAACTAACATATCCTGTAACCCTTAAACGCATACGGCATATTACAAAAAAGTTAAATACGTACTGAACACTTGTTTTAAAAAGGTTTCGTACTAAATGCACCGCGCTCGCCCGAAGCAAGACCGCGTTATCTTTTTTTCTCAAGTCTAACCTTTTTTCTTTTTTTTTTTAACGTGGGGAAATCCCTTATGGATACCTACCCTCCCAGGAGAGAGGGTGGGTTATGTCAGACTCGCACGGACTAAAACCTCACGATATACGACGTCTTCCGCTGTAGTTGAAGCTAACCTAACCTAACCAAAGCGAGGCAACAGAGCAAGATGGCGAAAATTAAGCGAACGCGATCCATGTGAAACGTAACCTTTTTAACCGACTTCAAAAAAGGAGGTTATCAATTCGACTGTATGTTTTTTTTATGTTTGTTACCTCATAGCTTTGGACTGGGTGAACCGATCTTTATGATTCTTTTTTATTTGAAAGTTGGTGCTTCTCGTGTGGTCCCATTTTAATTTAATCCAGTTCGGACAACGGCATCCAGTGCAAAACCGTATAAGTGTTAAATTTGCATTAAGTATGTACACGACTAATAGACGAGTAACTCAATATCATGCCAACCGATTTCGATGATTAATTTTTTATTGTAATGGAAGTTCTTCAAGGGTAGTTTGATGAGAGTTTGGTTAGTTTCTGATTATGGGATCTGTGACAAAGTAACACAACTTTCAAGAAACAAGCCTACTCCTTTTATTAGGGCCGGCAATGCATCTGTGAATCCTCTTGTGTCGCAGGTGTCGATGGGCGACGGTGATTACTTACCATCAGGTGACCCGCATGTTTTAGTAAAATATATTTGTGTACACTAAAAATGGAAGAATAAAGTAAATTTTCAAAAAAAAGAATTAACCGACTTCAATGTTAATCAAAGGCATGAAAATAAGGCACTAAAAGCGGAAAATAAACAGTTTATCAAATTAACCAAATTAAATAAAACATGAATATGCGTGCTACCTAGAGATGTATTTTGGTGCCTTATTTTTATGCCTTTGATTAACATTGAAGTCGGTTAATTCTTTTTTTTTTAAATGTACTTTATTAAAGCAAGCGTTTAATACGTGTTTCACTTTTTTTGTTATAACACCGATAGTGTCCTAAAAATTTAACACTGTCTCTAACTTATAGACAAAGTATTGGAGTTTTGGAAGGATCCTGGAATGTCATATAGTGAATTTTATATTTTATTCATAATCTTGTGTTATCTAGCTATATATTTTTAATATTGGTGGTGTTTTACGTAATATAGTTTGGTTATTATGCATAAGTAAAGTGGATGGGAAATAATACCACGAAGCATCTCTAACTTGTCACAACAACTCCCTGGAAAGTTCTAACAAGATGGCCACCGTACTGTTAGTTCACTGAGGTGATTGCAAGAAACATGCATTATCATTACTCCTACCTACCTCCTCGACAATCGCAGTAATAATTTACTAGATCATGTGTTGCCAAAAACCAAATAATTAAAAAATAAATATTAACCGTAGTGAATGTTTTACCCTAACTTTTTAATATGGCATTTAGATCAACGAATTATTTCTACTGCATAGTTTATCATTTTAGTAAACTTCACTTGTACCAAAAAAGTGAATTATCTATACTAGTATTATAAATAGGTAAATTTTGTGAGTTTGTGACGTTGTAGGGGGTAATCTCAGGAACCACGGGTCAGATTTGAAAGATTCTTTCAGTGTTGGAGAGCTCATTTATCGAGGAAGGTTATATATCATCACGACAAGACCAATAGGAGTGAGACACTAATGAAAAAATGTTTCAAAATCGGGCTTTTTTTCCTTTTCAGAGCTTCCACTATGTGTTAGTTCGTGGTAGGGTGTGGTAGGGGGTGGTAGGGTTTTACAGCCCGACTGGGTCGCAACCACCATGTACATGGCGAAAAAGCCCGTCATAGTGACTCGCTTTTGCGCGTCGCGTTTCGGGATCAGCCTGTGCATATCCAGTACCAGACGACTTTCGTCATTATGGCCGGCATGACAGCGGCGACCGACGATGGATGATCTGTCTCTCGGTGGTCGCCACTGTTTTTGGATTGTACTATGCTTACCATCAGGTATAGTGCAGTCACTTTGTCGTGCTTCAATAAAAAAAAAAATTAATAACTGATGTTTTTTTTTTCAAAATGTAAACGCTGTTGACCTGGAAAGGTTTTTATAGCTTCACCGAACTATTGAGGCGAGCGCTGAAGGCATTCGGCCGATGATGTTAACCGATGCTTATTGGTCATATTATCAACAACAATTTTAAATTTTTATCAATATGTAATTATATAATAACTGAGCAACATCACACACACAATCACACAATGGCAGGTTCAGCTAATGCATTTTTTTTTAGGTAAAAACATTTATTTAAACATTAAATATTCGGAAATCATGTATTTAAGAGTTAATGCAAAATCATTTCCGAAGCAAAAAACAGTTTCCACTCTGTTACAATTTATAAACAAACGTTTAAAAAGACAAGACCACTTCCCTCTAAGCTACACATATGATCATATAGTTATTTAAATAAAACTGAGGCCAATTATCAACTTCTAAGTCAATGAAATACCTAGATCCACTTAAAATTTTACCAGACATGACCTACATAATAAATCAAATTTAATTAAAGAAAATTATTGCATCAATGTAAACTAAATATTCGCAAGATCTTTATTGCATATCTTAAGTATCTTCACTTATCATAAGTATACATATAAGACTAGCGGCCGCCCACAGCTTTGTCTACATTTGTGTCGTCATTAGTGGTGACACTATTTATTATATCCATATCGAACGGTCTGCAACACACACCGAGATAGGCATGATTTTGTCCAACTTTCTTTGTCTTTTCTTTCATTTCTTTTTTTACAACAAATCTCCTACATTAATACTGTGATTATAGTAAATAATAATATTACAAGCGACTTATAATAATATCAATGTATTATCAATATGGTGACTCCCTTGTTAGAACTTTCCAGGGAGTTTTTTTGGCATCTCATAATCTATGTTCCGTGGTATTATTTCCCATCGACTTCACTTGTGCACACTAACCGAATTGTATTACACAAAACACCAACAATATTACAAAAATAGAGTCAAATAACACAAGATTACGAATAGAGAATAAAATTCATTATATTCCAAATTGAGATCCCGCCAAAAACACTTTTCTTTGGTCTTTTTTTTATATCATAGGAGGCAAACGAACAGATGGGTCACCTGATGTTAAGTGATCACCACGGTCCATAGACACTTGCAACAACCAGTGGAGTCACAAGTGCGTTGCCAGCCTGTGTTTGGAAGGAGGGCGGGGGGACAGAAAGGGAAGGAGGAAGGGGAAGGGGAGGGTAAGTGGGTTTCCGGCTCTCTCACTGACCGAACGAAAACAACAATGCAAGCACTGTTACTTCACGTTGGTTTTCTGTGAGAGGGTGGTGCTTCCCCGGACGAGCCGACTCATTCGTGCTGAAAACAATAATAGCTTCAGCTTGGCTCTACCACTACTAAAAAACAGTTGACACTTTATAATTTGGTCAATTTAAACTATCTTTATATATAATTATTCAATTATGTATGTGACTGAACTCTTCCTAAACGGCTGGACAGATTTTGAAGACATTTTTATATGTGTTCAGGTGGATTGTCGAATGATTTAGATTCACAATTGGACCCGGTAAGTGATGCTGCGGTCTGGTTAAACTGGTTTTTTTAGATATCAGGGCGTGGCAAATTATAACCTATGTGTTATTTGGACGGTATACTACTGTAAAGTTCCTTTAAAATCCGTTCAGTAGTTATAGCGTGAAATTGTAATAAATATGCATCCATTCTTTAAAACATTCTCGTTTGTAATATTTATAGGAAGTTATAGTTCTGTTTTTCATAAAAAATCTTCAGACCTGATTTAAAAAATATAGCAAGTGAAGTAACTGACGGACAAATGTAGGAAACTGTCCATTTAATTTTAATATCAATCAGTGAAATAACTATCAAAATTACATAGAACATTGTCTATAACCATAAACATTTGCGTATTGAATCAGCGACACGAATGACATAAATTCAACAATTCAATAATGATGGAATGTCTGCATGTTTAATTATACAAATTAAAACATTTGTTAAGCTCTCGCACAGACGTATTAAACGATGACTAAGACACTTCAACGGAAATGTAATGCCGATGTACGATAAAAGCAGTAAAAAAAATTGTAACGAAAATGATACATACCACAAATTAATGAATGATCTTCACTTTATAATTCGATTTACGTCTATTCACGTCTTAATACTTGCAAATATAAAAAAAATGCAAGGGTGTTGAAAATATATAATATCCCTGTAATTTCTACTTTAAGTCGCATTTTTCCCCCGGACATGATCCGAGACTTTGTTTATTCGTTTATGGATATTTTTTTCAAAACATTTTTTTTTGCATCTTCCGTTTTCCTATTCTATTTTTTTTTTGCTATCTCTGCCACGTGTTCCTTGAATGTTAGGAGCGGCTCTCTAGTATCGTCATCCTTAACTGTTTTATGTAGTACCCCTTCCTTGAGTTCGATTCCTATTTTCTTTTTTACTTTGTGACTGTGTAAGTCGTGATAGTCTAGTGCAGTCATACTCAACCTGCGCTCGCTGGATCTTTGTAGTTGACCCACCCGAATATACTTTATTTTCAATTATTTTAAATTTCGTTCCCATCAGAAAAACTATGGGCATGAAGAGCAAATTAAATAGATCCCAGATAACCCGACCGCAATGCTTTCCTTATGATATAAGGGTTATACGAAACTTGTTTTATTGGACAACCATTTATCACTACATTAATACGTCCTTAATTTGAAATAAGATTTTTTTTATTATTTAATACCTAAATATTTGTAGTTTGCGGTCCGCGGCATCATGAGTGAAACGTGTTTATGGCCTATTAAAAAAAGGTTGCATACAACTCATCGGTTGTAAATCAGCTGACGGTAAAGGAAAACATTGTGAGGAAACTTGAATGTGAGAGGAGAAATGTCCTTGTAGTATCATTGTATATGGGAAAACATAGAACTTTGGATTGCTGTGTGTTTGAAATTGCCTATAATATAGTGGGCTGCCGTGGTGATTACGCCCATACCTTCCTTCGGGAAGAGGCCTATAGCCCTTCAGTGGATCTCTTACAAGCTGACGATGACAATATAGTACTTCATACAGTGCCTTCGTTATAATAACTAAATTAGTGATTCAGCAAATTATATTAATTCTCTAATATCGAATTCAAACTTTGTAGATGTAAACTCAACAAATTTATATATTCTTGTACTTGTAGGTAGTGGAAGGCCCTAAAAAATACGCAGATTATTTAGATATCATTGGTTAACTAAAGATAAAGAGACCCTAAGGAGAATTGACGTCAGGAAAATAAACGTTCGTAAAGCATAAGACGAATCCCAATAAACAAAATAAAGGAAGGAAAATTGTTTTGCAAATCGAATTTAGATGAGGCAAGAGCAAAAAAAACTATAAATACGTAAACATTTACGTAAACGTGAAAAAGAAACGTCCCTAATATTATTATTACGCAGGAATTTATATTATTGGTTGATTAAAAGATCGTAAAAGATGAATCATAATTCAAGGAAGAAAGGGGACGTATTATGTCATCTAAATTCTGGTGAGACAAAAGCAAGAAGTTTATATCAAAACGTTAAAACTCTAAAGGAAAAGATCCATAGTGTTAATTACTATGCAGGAAATATATTATTGATGATAAACTAAGAGTTAAGGGAACGGAAAAACTGGTTAAATCATTTTTCTTTTCAAATTGTTTATTCGTAATTTGGGTACCACAAAATACTATATTCTACAATATGATTATTAAAACAAGTGTAAATCGCGTTGTGGTAAATTTTTGTTGTTTTTGTATTTCTTCTTTAATAGTGAAAAGACTGGCTAATTCTGTGACTTTACCACGTCGGTTATCATTATTATTAGGCTTATATGTTGCACAGAAAACAATTCAAAATATATATTGTAAGCTTTGCTATTTCATTTCCTCTAGATATATTTCTATAATTAAATTCGTGAAACGATTAGCATTAATTCATATGTCGTTGTAATGGAATAGAATAATAATTTACATGTTTAGAAACTGGTTAGTAAGAAACAATTTGAATTTTAGAAAAATACCCTCAGTCTTCTCTTGTCATTGTTTAATTCGCCCTTGGATTATTTTTTCATGAGATGGCTCTTTGATGTTGAATATATATAATAAGTTTAAAAAGTGTGAAAGAGTTTTATTTAATGAAGAATTGATACACTTCTGAATATTATGTCTATCAATATGACATACAAAATACCCTTTCAAAATCATTCATTCTAATGTATTCAACTTCACTCAGAAATACTTTCAAAATTTAAACTGTCTCCTGTAAAGTTTAGTAAATGTGCCGTAGCCAGTTCTTTCCTTTAGCCCTTCATATGGAATATGATTTTGTGTCATGTTTGGGAGATTATCGACACTGCATTGTCTAAGTGTATATATGCTCCTAAATCTATGACCAGTAATACATATATTAGGTGTTCTTTTTTACGTTTTATTACTAGTAACTATAGACTTTATTATGGTATAAAATACACTTACCCTGAGACAGGCGCAACCGCCTAGGGCAACGGTTTCATTACATGTAATTATAACTATTTATCTGTCACCCATATCTCTAAGTTATTCACCTACTACGTTATTTTATTCTATAGCCTTACAAGGTTATTTATATTTAGTATAAACTTAAAATATAGAAATAAATAATTAAAAACGTTAATTGAATTTAACAATGCCATCTACAATGCAAATTAATTACCCATGACTGTAAGAATAACATTGTATAAAGTACATACGAATTGATAACATTCGCTCTTAATTCGTATATCCAGACTTTTTTTTATTGAAGCACGACAAAGTGACTGTACTATGCCTGATGTTAAGCATAGTACAATCCAAAAACATCGGCAACTACCGATAGACAGATTATCCAACGCCGGTCGCCGCTGTCATGCCGGCCATAATGACGAAAGTCACCCGGTACTGGCTATGCACAGGCTGATCTCGAAACGCGACACGCAGAAGCGAGTCACTATGACGGGTATTTTCGCCATATACATGGTGGTTGCGACCCAGTCGGGCTGTAAGACCCTACCACCCCGCATGATTCTGAATACATGACAATCATTACAATATTGAGCAGAAAATCAGGCACTCATTGAACTATATCGTTATGAATACGCTGTATAATATCCCCAATGAAATCCAAATCATAAACAGTTTATTCTCCAGCCTGGTGTTCAGTGGCCTTCATAAAAGAATTAGCATCACTCAACTCTCAGTATCGTCTGTTGTGATACGATTATTGGACCATTAAGATATTATCCAATGCTTCCTTGAACGTTTACAGATGTCGTACCTAAAGCGTAATATATATCAGTATTCTGCTTCAATGCGAATAGCCTCCATGCCCCAAGTATTTATAATTGTTTTGCTGTGTTTACGTACATTTTTCTCGGGAATATCAATGGATCGATCATCACATATAGCATTGGTGAATTAAAATATTTCACTGATGCCCACGATTGTTGACAAGGTTTTCCTTTAATGTCAACCTATAGCGAAATGGAATACAAATGATTCAATATTAAAGGAGGGAATTCTAGAACTTTTTCGAACGATTACATTTCACTTCAACGATTCATTTATAATCACGATTCAATCACCATACATTTTAACGCAATTCTAATTCCAAAACGAAATGTATAAAGTTACGGTCATAAGTTAGTGAGGTCAAATCAAAATAAAAACAACTATCAATAAATTTTATTGCTTATTTATCGTTCATAGGGAAATTGTATCATACATGTACGTGCAGTGTCAATTGTAAAATTATCTATGCCACTTGACGATTACGATTGCCAAGCGAGAGTAACTCTTATGCCCGACTGATAAGAACGACAACAACAGCTACTGTCATCAAAGGCGGTTTTATAGTTCGTACACATAATTTAATGCCAGCTTCATTGAGTACTACGAAGTCAACAGAGCTGCAAACGAACGTATCATTGCTAACAATTGTCATTGATGAGACACTGAATATTGCGTGCGCGCAAAAAAATTCCTTCGCCTGTCTCTACTTATAAATATACAACAAAAACGACTCGACGTTACTAATCGTACCGTGGAATTAACGATGAAGCCGGTCCTCGTGCAATCCAACAGTCACAAACACAAACCCGAGTCCGAGCACTGTGAAACACTTATGTTTATTTACACACAAAAACACGTGGATGCTATCGTTGAACGCAGCGTATCCGAACGTCCACTCGCTCCGGCGTGCGCAATGACACTGAGTGGTTTTTGATATGATAGATCAATGGATCCGGCGCCCGCGCATGTTTATCAGGTATGTAGCAGGTAAATTGCCTCTGAAAATATACAAACGTGATGCAATCGACACATGCCGGTTGCGGTTTTTCGCCTTCCTTCCAAGAAGGTAAGTTTTAATGGAATATATTTAACGACACTCTTTAAAATGACAATTACTTCATTCATACTTTTAGGTACCTTACAATATTATGATTATCAATACTATATACTATAATCTATATACTAATATTATAAAAAGGTAAAGTTTGTGAGTTTATGATGTTGTGACGTTGTAGGGGGTAATCTCAGGAACTACTAGTCCGATTTGAATATTTTTTTCAGCATTATATAGCTCATTCATCGAGAATGGTTATAGGCTATATATCATCACGCTAAGGCAAATAGGAGCGGAGCACAGATGAAAAAAGTTTCAAAATCGGGATGCTTTTTCCTTTTGAGAACTGCTGCGTATTAGTGTTAGTGTATCTATTCCACGCGAACGAAGTAAAATTTAAAATTATAAAGAGGTAAAGTTTGTGAGTTTGTGACGTTGTAGGGGGTAATTTAAGGAATTACTGGTCCGATTTGAAAAATTCTTTAAATGTTATATAGCTCATTTATCGGGGATGGTTATATCAACACGCTAAGACTAATAGGAGCGGAGCACCAATAAAGAATGTTTAAAAATCGTTTTTCGTCTTGAGAGCTTCTGCTGCGTGTTAATGTTAGCCCAAAGTAACTATTCCACGCGAACGAAGTCGCGGGCTGAGGCTAGTATTTTATAATATAACTGCAAACAGCAATAGAGCTCTGCTACCCCTACACCAGTTTTGCCTACACTATATAACTTAGAACATATATGTAACCAAAATATTCTTATTCAAGTTTTACAACACTGCCTTTAGCTTGATGACATGTGTTATTTAGCCCCAATAATTCAAGCATCGGCTTATGAATTAATCTATAACAGAAGAGTCTAGATATGCATTAAGGCGAAATTTCCTTACGGTCTCTGCTAATCTTTTTGACCGCTCTGATTATGCGATTATCAGAACAAATATTTAGGTATGAATACATATTATATTAACTATATAACATCAAGACAGCTAAAGGATAAATAAACGCATTTTTTTTAATTCTCAATGTCAACTTTGTCTTATATTCAATTTTTGACGATATCATTAAGACAATATCATTAGAAATTATATTTAAAAAAATGTCGAATATTAAATGGATGTGATTGTAGCAACTCAGATTTGTAAAGCATACTGATCCACATACGGGTATCTCGGCTTTAGTGTTTTAAATGTTACATGCTTTTCATTCACAGCATAATCTTTAGTTCCCATCAGATGAGATTGAGGTCAAGCGTGAGCGCGCTTGTTTATCACAAAAATACAATTAAGTACATCAAATATCATGCAGTTGTTATAAGTGTAATCAAGAAGGGGAAACGACACGCGAGGGCAGTTGCCATGCGCACGCGCAGCGCATTGTAATAATTGCAATAAAAACTGATTAACTCTCAAATAGGGTCGCTATGTTTTAATACTGAATACTTACTGGTCGTGGTAAAGTTATTCAAGTTTCAATCAGTGTAGTTCACAATTCATATTATAGTAAACAAAATGAGGTACAGCGTAACTTGCTGATAACTGAAGCTATTACTAGTTTCAGTATAAATGGCTCGGTTTGACCGGGGTAGTACCACTCGACGGATTGTTGCGTTTCGTTCTAAGCCTAAAAATGAGAAAACAGCAACATTAGTTGCTTGGCAAGAGATCTTCACTTAGAAGCAGTATATAATCAGGCGAAATATAGGAAATGCCTATAACGCCCTACCACGGTTCAATGATTTCATCGCAATATTTTCTTGTACTATAAGCTCAGGCTCTTTACTCGAATCTAAATCGAACTCAATACGTCACAAATAATCCACTATCACTACAAAACCTTGACCCTTACGCCACGTTGAAGTGTTAATATTTTTATAAATAAAACTAGTTTATATTTCTCTAAGATTTCACGGTCACGTCTCATCAACAAGCATTAAGGGGCTTCTTTAAAATAAATACAAACACAATAATTATTCACGAATTATTTCCTTGTAGAACCAGACCATGGTTATAATCTTATCGCACGTCCGTCTAAATCTTTCAGTTATTTTTCCTAACTCTTCGTTCAGTTTACATGGAAACTTTCCATTCACATTAACCATCAATCATTCCCCGAGGCCACTAAGATTGATAATTCATGATAATAATGTAACCATATAACGTCAGTAATACTAGATCAGATATAGTCAAATAGGATACTTTTTTTTCTGACTGACTACGCTATGGGCCTAGCAAGGCCTTAACAGCTTCACCGGATTACAAAGTAGGATACAATATTTCGTTTTACTATAATGTTAGGGGCAAAAAAGAATCTTCGGAACGGCAAACAATTTTTGTCGGATGTAATAAGCCGTGATATGACAACATGGATCCTGAAGATTAGAAGTTCATACATTGATGCATTGAAGATACTGAGGATTGGTTGGAAATGACGATTTGTGGTGCTACAATCCGTCTGCCTACTAGTATGTGGTTATCAGTTAATTGCGTAAAGGGTTTTTGATGATTTTATGACCCCCTCTGTCCAAACCCCCGGCCCCCCAGGTAGATGCCACGGATTTGTCTCCAGCAACCCCTAATTTCGCGCGAAATATTTCGAATTTTATATTTTAAGTGTAAATGACGTATTTTAAGTAAAGACGTTTTTATTTTTAGAAAATACAATTTTATTTATTATTTTTATCTTTACTATTACTACATTACATCTATTCATGGCTTTAAATACAGAGAAAAACTGTGTCAGATTTCGGCATATATTTTAGTTTTACTTGAAATTAATCTGATTTTCCCAAATTTTAACACTAATTATTTTTCATGAAATTTTTGTACGTTATATTGGTCCGGAAACGCGCCGCTGGGACTTCCTTCCAAACTATAATCTAACAAGAATACTATATTGGACAAATTTCAGGAAGAAATTCTCTAAACAATTGCAAAAACTGTAATAAAATCAATTAGCTTAGCTTAAAAAAAATAAGGAGACACACAGACTAACACAAAAAGGGACGTTGTTTTTTTAATATTTATCTACACTAATATTACAATGAGGTAAAGTTTGTGACGTTGTAGGGGATAATCTCAGGAACTATTGGTCCGATTTGAAAAATTCTTTCAATGTTATATAGCTCAATTATCGAGGAAGGTTATAGGCTACATATCATCACGCTAAAACTAATAGGAGCGGAGCACCAAAGAAAAATATTTCAAAAGCGGGATTTTTTCCTCTTGAGAGCTTCCACTGTATGTTAGCGTTAGCCCAAGTATACTACTTACTCTACGCGGACAAAGTCGCGGGCAGAGGCTAGTGATTAATACTTCAAGATACAAACCAGACGTTTCGCATTCACTCATACAATAACTGAATCTATCTAATCCTGAAGTACTTACTCTTTAACGACAACTAGCCTCTGCCCGCGACTTCGTTCGCGTGGAATAAATACACTAACACTAACACGCAGCAGTTCTCAAAAGGAAAAAACATCTCGATTTTGAAACATTTTTCATTTCTGCTCCATCCATATTGTTGAGACGCATATGTGTACCAAACATACACGCCTCAACAACCCCTCCATATATTTTTTATCGGAAAATTTGAGTTTTTTCAGTTAGATAAGGAAAAAAAAATAAAACCCTTCCACTTCCATGTGTAAGCGTGTAGTGTGCACGTGTGTGGGGATGATCGTGTAGTGTTGTAGCAGTGATGTAAATTTTTGTGTCACTGTATCGCGCAAGTAACGCACTCAAGGGCTCCCTGCCGAGGGATCGAACCTAGTTAGAACTTCGAGTAACATTTAATCTTTGCTTCATTAAAATCGTTTTACTCTATCAAAAGATGTTGTTCTTTTAATGACGACGCGATTTAACTATGAGAGAAAAGTAGATAAATGTACTTAACATACATTCATACGATTTTATTAGTCACTGTTTTTTTTTTACATTATTTTCCACGCGGACAGAGTCGCGGGCACAGCTAGTGTTGAACGTAATTTTATAATAGTGTGTATTGTCGTTCAGAGATGGCGCTGTCACGTTTCTGAACTTGTTATCGTTTAATATTTTTCTTTAGACATAGTCATTTGTGTTCACTAATAAATTACCAAAGCCGTAAAGGCCATAAAATAAAGGCCAACAGCGTAGCCAGTTCGAGAAAAAAAAAATACTGTAGTCCGGTGTAGCTGTTAAGACCTTGAGAGGTCAATAGCGTAGTCAGTTCGAGAAAAAAAAAACTGATTTCTGCAAGTACCGATAATCGCGTTTTATTATATTCACCTTCCATAGTATCTCCAGTGACTAAAGTCAAACCAGTGGAAAACTGGCAAGTTTAGTAAAGTGAGTACACGAGTTAAGTACAGCTAGTGTGTAATAAATCTATCAGGTATTTGTTCATAACGGGTAAATTTATTCTCAAATTTCAGTTTGAATAATTCAATAGTGTTAAATGAAACGTACACGCTTGGAGTGATGGAAATAAGTCAGAAAATAATATCTTTGTTATTCATCAAAATTGGTCCAGCTGTTTCTTGTAAGGACAGGATTGACGAACACAGATAGAAAACTTTACATATATATACTAGCGGGCGCGGTGGACGTTATTCCGCACTGATGATTTAAAAAAACTTGACAAATTATATACCTAAACCTTCCCCATGAATCACTTTATCTATGAGTAAAAAGCGCATGAAAATCCGTTTAGTAGTTATTAAGTTTATCGCGAACAGATAAACATACAGACGCGGCAGAGTACTTTATTTTATAATATGTAATAATTAAAAAGAGTCACTGTAAAAAATGCAGATCACTAGAGAAAAGTATTGTTGTCTTCTTAAGCCTATTCCAGTCGAATTATTATAGCCCAAGTGAAGCAGTAGTTCTTCTTCTTTTTCTTGTTTTGGCTCCGCAGAAGCACTTGCCAGTGTCAATGTTTTCTTTCAATGGACGTTAAAGTACAATCATATTACAAGCGTCGTGTGATCATTTCAAAAGTCTAACAAGATGGTGGATCCCTTGTTAGACCTTCCAAGGAGTTTTTGTGGCATCTTAGAATTTCATGCTCCGTGGTATTATTTTCCATTCACTTCACTTATGCTCAAAAAACTAATTATATTATGTAAAACACCACCCAATTTACACAATATAGAGTCAAATAACACAAGATTATGAATAAAATCCACTACATGACAGATTAAGATCCCGCCAAAATCTCCGAAGCAGTAGTTAAGAGTTACTTATATATATTTGTGAAAATATTTATTATAAAAAGATAAACCAAATCGAGTTTCCTGCCGGTTCTTCTCGATGACTGTGTTGTATTCCGAACCGGTGGTAGCTTTGATGTTCTTAAGCGGCTTCTCAAGGCCTAAATTGAATAGTTTTGATGACATACCAAATACAAGACAACAACCATGCCAAAAATAAAACACATATATTTGTAATTTGAAATATGCGAAATGAATTTGAATGAAGCTATATTTATACACGTTTTCTTCAGCAAACCGCAAAATCCGTTTTATCGTTGTATTTTGATAAGTCAAGATAATAGCAATCTTTGATGAGTTGTCATTCAGGGATTATAAGTCTGGCAGGTACAATAAAGTTAACAGAAAGAAAACACTTATCTAAATAAAGAATATTTCAAATGCGTCTAACATACCTATAAATTATACATACGAGTACATCGGAAAATATTTCAGTACACATGCTATTTTAATTAAAAAACCATACTAACGACATACCACTGCAATTTATTGAACAATAAAAACACGTCGCAGTCATTAGGACAGCCGACATAAGTGAAAATTCAATACAATGTAATAACAGTGTTATCTTTTTAATTTCTAAATTAATTATAGTCTGCATTATTTAAACTTTCTAATTAATATATTGAAATTATTATCATTAGTTTTTCTTCGACATCTATTGGCACTCAGAACAATAATCATATACATTTTCATAAAGTTTATTATGATTAACATACGATCAGCTACACATTCGCAATACGAGATATCAATATTACATATACTACGCATCGCTATCCTGGCCGGTCACGCTTACTAGCACGTCATGACGCGAAGTCAGACGATTATCTCCAGCCAAAAAAACCTCGACATACCTAAAGAAGACTACACTACAAGAACAAATCCTGCTAAAACTCCTATTAATACATCGTTTAACTCACATGTTCCCAAATAGAATATGCGTAAAAACAAAACCGATTCGCAACAATACGAATCCCGAATACACATACACACAAAACGTAAACATAAACAATCCATCACACAAACACAGCGGCGGCGGCGGCGCGTCGCACACAAACGAATTCAAAATTCGAACGCATTTGACAAACGATTCCGAATTCGAAAAACAAACACAGTAATTGTTCATACAATATTGTTGACAACATTCACAGCGTAAACGATACACATACAATAAAACGTTCCGTATATTTATCGATTATTTTACGCATATTTAAACGGTTAACAGGCGCGCGGTGAGCGATTGGGGCGCGCAACTCGTTCTGAACTAAAATAGACTAACTAATTGGAGTGGCGTCGCCAGACGGTCAGACTGTTGGGGATGCTAAAATAACGGTTTTGATGCTGTGATTAACATCACCACCTCGACCTTCGTACGTGGAGCCCTATAAATATAACGATTACGCGGAAACACTTTCATATTAAATTCAGTTTTCATAATAAACGGGGAAGAGTGTTTTTTATGTTTGTTTTGTGCCATAAATTTGGCTTTCAAAGTAAACCTATGTGGAATTATTCATAGTACTAAATGTTCAGTGGTCGAAATACGATCATATTAAGGGTACAAAGTTTTTTCTTTGCGTGTTACTACATAGATATTATTGACGTGACAACGTCTTATAAATTGGTTTGCCGGGTGACACTTCAAGAAACTGCGTTACGCTCCGCTCACGTTATGCGCTAACAATGAGAGCGAGTGAGAGGCACGCGTCCCTTCCACTCGGGCATGGTTAGCCCGCCTAAGAGCGAGAGAGACTACTATACGAATGAATATTCATATTAAAATTATTTTACCACTCAAAGTCGTTGTCACGTAAAACTTTCGCCCGTATACCGACTTTACAGGCAACCAATTTTTTTATTTGTATTTGTTTTTTTTTAACAAAAAAATAAGTATTACACAGATATTGATTTAGTCCGCTGAAGCTGTTAAGGTCTTTTTGGCTAATAGCGTAGACAGTTAAAAAAAAACAGTTACTGTAAGTTGAATATGTAAGAATTGTAAAGTAAATTGAATATAAGCTTCTATATCAAAAAAGTACTCAGTTATAGAATATTATATTATGGTATAAGAAACATCATGGGCTGTACAAGCTCAATACAAAATACCAATAGTGTATGTATATACACAGGCCGCTATACTTTTTTTTTCGAACTGACTACGCTATTGACCTGGCAATGTCTTTACAGCTTCACCGTACTAGATCGCTATACTACACGTCACTCGTCTAACGCAAGCGCAATGCGTTACGAGCTTGTCGAGGTTATCGGTGACGCGAACCCGTAAGCTTTTCCTCTACCAAATTTTGTTTTAAATCGCTCAACGCGGGTAAAGAATTTTTCGCTTCAAAAATACTTCAATTCGAATGAATAACGAACATGCTTATCTTCTGCTATATGCCAAATTTCATAAAAAATCCGTCGATCTATTCGAGAGTAATTGAAAGGTAAACAGTAACGCACATTCTTATGCATTTATAACTTATATAATTGTATACATCAAAAACTATATCACTTATTTAATGAGGCAATTTCCATTCACATCCTATTAAAAAAGAATGTTCAAAGTAAACAAAAGAATCCTAGGAAGCGACCGTATTGTAACTATGATTATATCGCGTATAGTTTATCTTCAAGTTCATCTTTTTTTTTATCGAATTACGACATAGTGACTGCACTATGCCTGATGTTAAGCATAGTACAATCCAAAAACATCGGCAACCACCGAGAGACAGATTATCCATCGCCGGTCGCCGCTGTCATGCTGGCCTTAATGACGAAAGTCACCCGGTACTGAATATGCACAGACTGATCCCGAAACGCGACGCGCAGAAGCGAGTCACTATGACAGGCTTTTTCGCTATATGCATGGTGGTTGCGACCCAGTCGGGCTGAAAAACCCTACCACCCCGCCAATCTGGTTGAGGGGTAAACAGTAGTGAATATAAACAGTGTAAATTCTTTACAAGATCTATAATACAGGAGCATGACTTCTGATATTAACGTATTGAAGTATTAAGCAAGAATGAACAACGAATCAGCGAACAGCTTGGGTGGGTGGTAGAAGCATGAGGCACGATAAAGCTATTACTGGTTTCAGCATGAATGGTTCGGTTCGCTCGGGGTAGTACCACTCTCTCAGAGCAAACTGACGTGAAGTAACAGTGCTTGCATTGTTGCGTTTCGTTCGGTCAGTGAGAGCACCAGAAACTCACCTCCCCCACTCTCCCCACTTTCAAAGCACAAGCTCCCACACAGATTCCCCTGGCGTTGCAAGTGTCTATGGACGGTGATGATCACTTAAAATCAGGTGACCCACCTATTCGTCTACCTCCTATGATATAAAAAAAAGAATCCTACAAGCCTGAACAGTCACTGATTAGAAACATTTTAACGAAAACAAAGCATGATGGTACTTACTTCTTATTTTTCCTTGGCAAGCTACCACCCTATCGCTGATAACTAGTCGTGAAGCATCTAAATATATAAAAATCCAGTGTCATGATGTTTGTCTACAATGAACTCCTAAACTACTCAACCAACCTTCACGAAAGTTGGCATTCATGTATAACTTGGTCCAACTTGAAAGATAGGATAATTTATACTTCGATTAATATCAGCAATATCTTTTAATTACAAATTAAATCATCGTCAATGTTGATTATTGTTATTAATTGTAAGTTACATAAGTCTCGAACAGATGGCGCTTTAAACTAGTTTGTTGACAGAAAACTGTAGGACCGACTGTTATAGATATCTCATAGATGACGGCACGTTTTAATTTTGAATTTCTTTTTTAACTCTAGTTCATTTAGACAGACTCATTATACAACTATAATACTTTATTATAATTTTAATTCAACACGTAACCACAGAGCCACAGAAATGCGTGATCGGATCAGCTACTAATACCTATAAATTGAATAACCTAATAAATAGTGATAACAATAAATGTCAGTACTTATACCCGTACCTTATAGGGTTTACCATTTAGATCACAATGTGACATATTAAAACACGTTAAAAAATAGAGAAGTGATTCTCAAATGCGGCCGACGAAACATACCTACGCAGGCTGAATGTTTAGACATTAGCAATATTTACGGAGGATAATTTACTCTCGATTCTCTTCCTAAATCAATCAAAATTATAAGTGCTTATTATTTGACCTAATTATCTAGATAAATATGAAAATTATACACAATGCAATGAAGAATGTTTCAAAATCGGGGTCTTTTTTCCTTTTGAGAGTTTCCGCTGCATGCGTTCCGTAAACGGTAACTATTCCATGCGGACGAAGTCATGGACAGAAGCTAGTTACCAATAAAGTATCTAAAAAGCTATTGACGAAACTATAAGATTCCAGAGATAGCAAATTTCCACGGGTTTGTCATGCCGAGAGGCCGCGAGTGGTATATCCAAATTAAATTACAACGCAAGATTATTTTTACTGGGGCCCCATCCAATGAATTTGCCATGGTCCTCAGATGGCTACACCACTGTAAATAGCTAGTACCGCAAGCTTTGTATTCATTCAAACACAACGCTGAACACATACTGTGTGCAAAATTAGACGACATTCAGCGCGACGAAGCTATGACGTATATAGTGACGTCATAGCCTTGCTCAACTAACGTCAGGCAAATCACACGTAAAACGATTCGCACCTGCAATACTGGAACGTATATATTTGATCGCACTGTATTTTATAATCTGGCACAATATATCTTTTTGATTCTGCCTTAATATATACAAACCCAAGACGCATAGTCAACGTCTCAAAACCGTCCGCATAAAATAAGCGCACAATTGAGAATTGTGCGTTCATTTCAAATAGTCTCTCGTCATTGGCGTTTTTGGGACTTTTTGTGGAAATTAAATTAACGTAAGGTTGAATTAGCAAAAACAAGTTTATAGTATAACTATACTTAAATTTATCGATGATTGTTTGTGGACGCTTTTGAGCGTTAGTTTTATTCGAGACTATGCATCTTGGGTTTTTGATGTGAAACATCTATAGGCGCCGATAAACCTGATTGTTGTCATGGCGAGTGTGTGAGATATGGCGACGCGATGCCATGCGCAATCTCTCTTGCCGCACTGAGCTTGTATACCTATAGTATTTACAGTGTTGTTTACTACGTTACACATGTGTGTCACATCTGCCAGGTATCCCGTGATGGTTCAATTTTTATTATATATCATTGCTTTGTCTGTGTAACTTATCGCATACATACAACAGTATACATACGGCACCTTAAATCAGAAAAAGAAATGGCTCAAAATTTATGCTTTTCGAATTTTTCACCAGAAAGTAAGTTAACATTGGAAAATCCGGCGAAGTTCTTAGGACCTTACTAGGTAAAAAAAAGAATACGTCTTTGTCCTATTTGGTATTGTTATCTTATTTACTACTAGCCTCTGCCCGCGACTTCCTTTGCGTAGAATAAAAATATTTTTTATTTCTAACACGCAGTGAAGGCTCTCAAAAGGAAAAAAAGCCCGATTTTGAAACATTCTTCATTGGTGCTCAGCTTCTATTGGTCTTAGCGCGATGATATATTATTGCCTATAACCATTCTCAATGAATATATAACACTAAAAGAATTTTTCCAAATCGGACCAGTAGTTCCTGAGATTACCCCATACAGCGTCACAACGTCACAAACTCACAAACTTTACCTCTTTATAATATTAAGGAACTCCTTTTCCCATTTGAAAAATTCTTTCACTGTTATATACCTTATTTATCGAGGAAGGATATAGGTTATATATCATCACGTTAAGGCCAATAGGGGCGGAGCACTAATGAAGAATATTTAAGAATCGGGTTTGTTTTCCTCTTAAGAGCTTCCGCTGCGTGTTAGCGTTAGCCCAAAGTAACTATCCCACACAGGCAGTACGGGCAGTATTACAGTGATGTTTCATCAAAATAGGTTCAGTAATTTTTGCATGAAATGGTAACAAATATTTAAATACTTTAAAATACATTGCGATATTTTTTTGTTAACAAAACCTAATATTTTTAAGACGGTACCGAAAGAACATTGACCAACTATAATTGACGTTTTATAACGCATACTTCAATCATACATTAATTCATGGTTGTCTCATTAAAGACTTATTAGTAGGAACCGGTTAAGTCCGGATATAGTAACAAAAGAATTTGTTTAAGTACACTTTTGTTAAGGTGATTAAGTACTTATCGGCTATTATAGACCAATATTGACTGGACACGAATTTCACTTACGATTTATGTATCTTACACATACAAGTTTGTTTTTTTTTTATTCTATTCTGCAGACTATTGGTCCGCACCTTTTTTTTGCTTACATGTAGTATTTTGTATACGTAAAAATCGTATCCGTGAGCGTATTTTTTTTTAATAGTAATTTATTAAATATTAACTGTTCAATTATTATTAACTATTTTTGGTTTAATAACGTTATTGTTTTTATAGCGCTTGCATTTCCATTTTTTATGGCCATTTTTAGGTTGTAATCCACAATATCCCGTGCCGGAGCGTCCACAGCCCGTCGAATATCGGTACCGTACCGTCGGTATAGTAGACACAAGTGTCGGTTTGATTTATTTTAGCTATATCTCACAATGAAGTGGTCATGTCTAGTTTTGATTAGCCTGTATCTATGGCATTATGGGAAATAATAAAATCCCTAATAATTGCACAAACTGTTAAAGTGATTTTCACGAGATAATTACCGCAGATAGTGGACTTTTCAAAGTGGTATCTAAGCAACGTCATTATCACCACCCTGTAAGAAACCAAGGAGTATAGGCCTCTTCCCGAAGATATGTATAGATATAATCACCACGCCAGCCCATGGCGTATTGGCAATTTCAAACTCTGAGAAATCCAGTCCTATATTTTCCCACATACGGTAGTACTATAAGAACATTTCTCAGGTTCAGGTTTCCTCACGATGTTCTCCTTCATCGTCAGCTGATACTGTTACCAATTTAAATTAGTAAATGTAAGCGAATTTCGAAAAATTCGTCGGTACCTACTGGGGTGTGTGTGAACCTACGGACGTCAGATAGATATTTTACCCTTCAAACCGGTTGACTTTTCAAACGACATATTATTATGTTATTTCATTGTAATTAAGTAATATATATCTATCTAATCTATCTATCGAACTAATATATTTAACCGAGCAATTCTTGTATATTTTGGAACGAAGTTCCTTACGGCAGGCTTGGAGGAGATAGGATTTTGCTGCGCGACCGAACTGAAAAAAATGTTATAGTAAAACCGTAACGAAAAGTGCGTGGAATAAAACCGTTAAATGAGACGTGCGCAGGCGCGACAGTCGTATACACAAGCGAGTAGTGTATAATACCTTTCTCTTTCTCCTTTTTTGTAATTATTTCTATTTCTATGTAATTTTATGTTGTCAAACAAAAATAAAGAGACATATTTTGTTATTTTAATTGATAATTTGAATTACGCTTACATAAAATTGAGCACGATTTTTTTTTTTGCAAATTATGTCGATTCTACATTAGCCGAAGGAACTTCGCTCCTACCTGGTGTCCCACGACACCACACTTTTTTATTTCAATTTTTTAAGTCAATACTTTGTACATCTTACGAGTTACAACAAACATCATGTGTGGCGACTGACTCATTACGAACACAAACTAAAATGGATTCAATGGAACTGTTCTGTTTCCTTTCCACAAGCTATTTGATTTAGATCCCGGCGTAATACAGTTGAAACCGAGAACAGCCTAATTGATAGCGCCGACAGATAATAACGGATGATAAGAAGAAAACAATGGGCATGTGATTAGCGCGTGCTCACATTTTCAGAGAATAGTAGACAAATGTCAACAAGTTTTGGTAAGATGTTTACACTCACTGAAACAATAACATTGATTTTCATTTTTTATCGGGATCTTGGTCTGTCATGTAGCGGCTTTTATATTTAATTCATAATGTTTCAGACTTAGCAAAACCAGTAATAGTTTTTTTAGGTAATAGTGTTAGGTTTTACAATAAAGTCACAAAGCATGTTAACGATTTGCCGGACTATAAATTTAAGTGCCACGTCAAACGGATTTTAGTGTCAAAAGGATATTATAGACTGGATCAGTATGTGAACGATAGTGATGTCTGGTTTTGAATGTGTGCATCCACTAAAAGTTGATGTATTGGAAATATATGTTAAAAAAATGTACCAGATCGAGTTCTTGTCAGTTCTTCTCGATGGCTGGGTTGTTTTCCGAACCGGTGGTAGTTTTTGACGTGCATAAGTGCCTTATTAGGACCTAAAATTTATAAAGTATTCTTGATTTGATTTGACAATCTTGTGTTATTGTGGATAAGCGAATAGGAAATAATTCCATGGAGTAAGTATTCTGAGGTACCACGAAAATTCCTTGGTAAGTTCAAACAAGTGGGCGAGACCATCTTGTTTGAATAATCAAATAATTACAAGGCTTGTACAATTATTATACTTACTCCACAATGGTAGCAATAATGTAAAGGATTGGTTGTGAAAAATAAAAAAAAATATTGATTTTGATTTCACATTACAAAAAATAAAAACACAATTTTCAGAGCGTTTGTTATTGTTTGTTGTAATGAATATTTTAGTTTAAAATATTCCATGAACAAATATATACGCATCCCAATTTTTATGTCTATCTGTTGAACAGTATAGAAGGCGATGTGCTTCAACTCTATCTGAAAGCAATTTATAGTGAAATGGAAAGAATAGAAAACTTTATCATAAAAACCCAACGCTCAAACTTATAAGTAATTCGAGGTTCCATACATCTAATTGTACAAAATAATAATTATACACAGTAAAAAAAAATCAGAACCAATACTATGTATGTTCACATTTCCAAAAATGTTACAATTTCGAGAGAACAGTCATAATATACTGCTGCCGTCGGTAAGAGTTAGCCATTTATAAAAATTACACAATAAATCGTATAACACATTACCACATAGCGTAACTTAAAAAACTATTAATAAAACCATCACAAAAGTATTTATTTTGCTCTTATGGTCAGGTGTAAATAATATGTAATCCTTTAGTTTTTAGGACACACCAAAAAAACTGGAACACTTATCACATGACGCGTATCAACGTACATACATGATTCTCAATGTTTGCATAACGCCGCCACGGTAGCCTGGGATAGCTCGTTTTTCCTCATTCCATTTTACGGCTTACCTGAAAATAAATAAATAGAAATTAACTTTAAATACAAGCGAATTCAGGAAAAACTACCCTTGAAATAGTCTTTCTACAAATCTAGAAATAATCCTAGTCTAAGATTTATATAAACCTATTATGACGTGATAACGACTTATAAATGCCTAGCGTCTACCCGCGACGTCGTCCGCGTAGTAATAGTTACATTGGGGTAACGCTAACACGCAGCGGAAGCTCTCAAGAGGAAAATAAATCCCTATTTTGAAACATTTTTAATTGGTGCTCCGCCCCTAATGATCTTTGCGTGATGATATACCATATAGCCTATAATCTTCCTCAATAAATGAGCTATATAACAACGAAAAAATTTCAATCAAATCGGACGAGTAGTTCCTGAGATTAGCCCCTACAATGACACAAACTCATAAACTTTACCTCTTTGTAATACTAGTATAGATGAAGGCCAGCTGCACGCAATGATCAAATTACACTATAGGTATGCGAGTTCAGTGCGGCAAGAGCGATTGCGCACAGTTGCTCGCACATGGTATCGCGTCGCCACGTCTCACACACTCGCCACGCCCACGATATGTAGATACCTACCACGTACCACCCGCGCCTGTAGATGTTACACATCAAAAATATTACGACCAGTAAAGGAGACGAACTGCAGTTAGTCGCTTAATCAATTTACACGCACAGTAGCAACGTCGAAGCTCGTGTCATAATCGTACGTCGACCTATTTAACAAACACGAAACATGACGATATAAAACTCACAATTAAACTAACACAAGTATATTAACGAGTTTGTCATAAACGATACGATTGAAGCTCATTCACGAATCAAAACCGGCTGCGAGTGTACGCTTTGACATAGACAAGTGGCAGCAGATCGTTCAATTCACACAAACTGTTGTTTAACACACTGACAAGGTAAAACATTGAATACATAGATTTTGTTAAAGATCGGCATGATCGCAATTCTAGGTACTGTGACGATCGTCCCATGTTTGAGACTCAGTAAGACCAGTATAAGTTTTTTTAGGAATACTGTGAGATTTTACAAAGTCCGAAAGCATATTAACAATTTGCCGCACTGTGAGTTTAAGCGCCATGTTAAAGGGGTAAGAAAACCGCATATATGTTAAAAAGTGAAACCCGATTGGGATGAGGGAAATAGGAGTAAGAGGGGGAAGTATGGTGGGGGATGTAGGCGTCTAGCGCTCTCACTGACCGAACGAAATGCAACAATGCAAGCACAATTACATCACATGGGTGTTTCTGTAGGTCGGGTGGTAGTACCGAGGGAGAGCCGTCCTATTCATGCTGAAACCAGTAATAACTTCAGCGTGGCTCTACCACCTACAGCTGTTTATAATTTTTTTTAGTTTTTTTTTTTATAATCATATTTTATACACACAAAATTTAAAGATCTTGAAAAATAACCTAGATTATTAGGAACAGCTAAAATTCGATTTTATTCATTTTGAAATGTAGCGACTCACATATTTAGTAATATATAGTGTGGAATCACTACGAATGCAACAAGTGTTACAGTAAATATGTTTCCCCATTTCTTTATCTACACAGTGCGTTATAGTTAAAAGGTCGCATAACCCGCCATAACATACTCGTTATGGACGATTGACTTACTACGATTATGATTCATATTATCTGTAAACAAACAGTTCGTTACCTAACTATATTCAAGCCATCGGGTTCCGATGGATGTAGCCTATGCACTGAGTCAAGTATACGACGGTATGTATTCACCGATAGTAAGATCTCTGAGCATCAGGGGCTATCAGGGCGAACAAATACCCTCACACACTCCCGATACTCTCTTCCTGGTACATACACAGGAGGAGAAAAAAGCCCTGATAAAAAGGGCTACGGGGTAGGAGAAGGATCGCGCGTTCTGACAGTCTATGAATCCCAGGGACTGACCTTCAAATGGGTGGTGATCCTGCAAACAAAGAGCAGAAGGCTACAAATCCACGACAGCGTTTCACATGCTATTGTGGCAATATCTAGGCACACCGACACGTAGCTCCAGTTGTATTTCTGTTCACAAAAAAATCTTAAAAAACCTAAAACCCGATTACTACATCGACGTTTACCGTTTACAATCGTGAAACCAAACAATTCAGGGACTTACTCAAACATATACCTTGTTGGAACGAAGTTCCTTACGGCAGGCTTGGAGGAGATAGGGATTTTGCTGCGCGACCGAACTGAAAAAAATGTGATAGTAAAACCCTAACGAAAAGTGCGTGGAATAAAACTGTTGAATGAGACGTGCGCAGGCGCGACAGTCGTATACACAAGCGAGTAGTATATAATACCTTTCTCTTTCTCCTTTTTTGTTATTATTTCTATTTCTATGTAATTTTATGTTGTCAAACAAAAATAAAGAGATATATTTTGTTATTTTAATTGATAATTTGAATTACGATTACATAAAATTGAGCACGATTTTTTTTTGCAAATTGTGTCGATTCTACATTAGCCGAAGGAACTTCGTTCCTACCTGGTGTCCCACAACACCACATTCTTTTTTTGGTTTATTTAATAACTTAAGCATGTGTAGTGAAATACCAATTAAGTGGACGTAGCGCCATCTGTGAGCAACATCAATTATTTCGTTTTGTTTGAAATACGAACGACCGTTGAATCATTTGGATATTGTTCATACAATAGTACTAAATTTGCGAATAAAACACGGGTAAGTGAAAATTTGGGTTTATAGGTATTTTTAATGCCTAATAAAAAACATTTTTTTAAAATCAGATATGTATAACCTAATCCACGTAGAGGTATAAAATACATTTTAGGACCTATTGTCTCATACCAACCAAATATAGTTTTAAAATTTCAACGTGTCAACGTGTTTCAGCGGGAGTACAAACACCGAAACACGAGATTTTTATATATTAGATATGAGTAGTCTTTACACATCCAGTGACGTCATACATTTTGTTAAAGGGACAATATATAGGCCAATTTAAAAAAACCAATATTCGTCCCGACGCGACGGGCTTTTTTGGGATGCGTCACGAAATCTAAACACCGTGCATCTGTTGAACGTGGGTCGATGAAAAAATCGAACGATTTACAAAGCCCCGTCGTTCGATATGATTAATAACAGGTTATTTATGTTTTTTTCTCTGAATTTATTACGGGAATGTAGTAGGTGTGGATTTGAATCGGCATGATATGTACACAATGTGGATAGTCTATCTCTTCAGAAACAACTAATTCAGATTACAATCCTCTGTGACAGATTCAAAGTTTGTGATAATTATTAAATCACGTATTTCTTTAAAAAAAAACAGGTCGTGTCCTAAAGACACAGTATTAAAGTGAAAATTTTATTAAATAAACATACACCACTCTGTATCAGACCAGTTTTTTTTTTCTTAAACTGATTACGCTATCGATCTAACAAGGTCTTAACAACTTCACAGGACTACCAAGGCGAGTACTTAAGGCACTCAGCCGATTTTATTTTGACGACAAGCTCAGGGGTGCACGTCACAGCGCGGCTTGGGCTGTTACGTAATTCATGCAATTGGCGACCTAACTGAGCTAACCTAAGCAACATATTCATACTTATATGAGTTATTGAAATATATATGTGTACCAAGCATACTTACCTCTATAACTCTTATATGTATTTTGTGTCGGATAATCCCATCCAGCTTTGATAGCCTTTTATTATGAAACCAACTGTTATTTGCGATAATAACTGTGGAATTTAGCAAAAAGCGTGCGGTTTTGGACACTATTTCTTTAGTTTACTGAAGGTACATGCTGTGATTTTTTTTCCAAAATATAACAGTCAAGTTTCTCCATAACACATTTCATCTACTTACTGTTTCGGACATTAGCCGGAATAATAAAGCAGACAAAGCAGACAAAAAATATTTTTTTTTTTTTAGGTAGTTGAGCCACGCTTAAGCTGTAACTGGTTTTAGCATGAATTGGTAGGCTCATCCGGAGTAGTACCAATTCCTCACAGAAAAGCGACGTGAAGTAACAGGTGCTTGCTTTGTTGCTTTTCGTTCAGTTAGTGAGAGCACCAGAAGACCTTCTCCTCCCTCCCCTAGTCCCCCTTCCCCTATTACCCCATCACCCAAACACAAGCTGGCAACGCACTTGCGACTCCCTCGGTGTTGCAAGTGTCTATGGACGGTGGTGATCACTTAACATCAGATAATCCACCTATTCGTTGACCTGCTATGACATAAAAAAAAGATTACCGTATACATTAATTACCTATACCGTTCACAACATCCTATCTTTGCCATACCGTTAAGCTGTGGAACAGTCTCCCGGCTAGTGTGTTCCCTTCTTCCTATAATATGGGGTCTTTCAGCGTAACTTGAAGAGGCATTTACGCAGGCCGGCATGACAGCGGCGACTGACGAAGGATGACGTATCTCTCGGCAGTCGCCATTGTTTTTGGATCTCACTGTGCTTACCATCAGGCATAGTGCAGTCACTGTGCCGTGGTACTATAAAAAAAATACAATATCATATCTATTTAATAAAAAGCTGTTATTTTGACATTATAAACAGACAATTCAATTTTATTTATTTTTATAGACCATAAAGATATCTCCCGCTCAAATGCCGTTTATATTAACATTTGTGAGACATATCAGCCATATTTTTATTTGGATATATCATAATATCTGGAAATGTGAGTTTGAGCGTTAACCGTTTCACGCGTTAACTACTCAGCTGATTGTGATGAAATTTGCATACACATTATCAGAGATACAGAAAAGGATTTACTGTTACCCTTTATTAAGAAAAAAAGTCTAGGCGATCATAAGGAATACCGACAGAAGTCAAAACTCAAAACAGTGTGTCCTCGTTTGAATTTTTAAATTAACGAGTGCTCGTCCAATGGTTGAAGTTCCACTGTAGAGAAAAAAAAAACCTTTCCCAGTTTTTTTTTCGATAACACTAAATCTCATCAATAGCTTCAAAATAAAAAAAAACATAATAATGAAAAAAAATGTAGGTAGAGCCACGTTGAAGTTATTAATGGCTTCAGCATGAATAGGTCGGCTCGCCCGGAGTACTACCATCCTCTCATAGAAAACCGGCGTGAAGTAACAGTGCTTGGGTTGTTACGTTTCTTTCGGTCAGTGAGTGCGTCGGAGGCTTACCTATCCTCCCTCTAAAAAAACACAAGCTGGAAACGACCATGCAACTCCCCTGGTATTACTGGTGTCTATAGACGGTAATAATCACTTAATATCAGGTGACTATTCGTTTGCCGCCTATGATATAAAAAAGATGCCTGAAAAACACAGGAAGAAGATGTTATTAACCGTGTCCCCACTGCCTATTTATATATAGATTATAGTCTGAATTATTGAAATTTGATTAGAAACATTAGTCTGGTTTTGGCTACTACTATTAGCACTCCGAACAATAATTATATGCATTTTATCAGTTAATCAAACACATGATGGACTACACAAGCTACACCGGCCGTTATACTACGCGTCGCTAGTCTGACGTAAGCGCAATACGTTACGAGCATGTCGAGGTCATCGGTGACGCTAACCTATACGTTTTTCCCCTAACAAATATCGCTCAACGCGGCTAAAGAGGTGTTCACTTAAAACTCTTTCTACCGCAGATAAGCCAAATCTACGTTCATGCAAGCTAAGCAACATGTAGCAAATATAAAAATACATTTTTTTTATTATAGGAGGCAAACGAACAGACGGGTTACCCGATGGTAAATGTTTACCTTTTTTTTTTTCGAAATGTCTACGCTATTGACCCAGCAAAGTCTTAACAGCTTCACCGGACTATGTAAATGTTTACCTCCATCCATAGACATTAGCAATACCGGGAGAGTTACAAGTGCGTTTCCGGCCTTTAAAAAATTAAGGCAAGCTCGTTTCTTGAAGGTTTGCAGTTCATAATTACATAAAGTACCTACATTTTTTAAGATTCCATTGATAAAACTTATATTTTATCAATATTCCCCCAGAGTTATAATATTGGTTAGGAACACGCTATTCAAAGCCGGTAACGCAATAACAATACCCCTGCAGATGTCTACAGGTGCCGGTAACCATTTACCATCAGATAGGCCGTCTGCCTGTTTGTTGCTCTTTAACATAAAAAAGTCGAAGAGGCCATAAGGATTGCCGACAGAAGTGGAAACCTAAAAAAATGGAATATAAACTGTGTTCTCTTTTGAATTTTTAAATTTTTTATAGTCTGAATTATTTCAAATTTAGTAATTTGTAAATTTAAATTATATCGTTAGTCTCTCTTTCTCATCTAATGGCATTCCAAATAATATGATATGCGGCACAATTTCAATACAAAATATCAGTGAATTGCTGAATGTCTAGTCGCGTTTGTCGTTAGTCAGTCGTACAGTTAGACAGACGTACTCTAGAATGTGCCCCACATGGAGCAGCGCATGGCTAAGGACACAGTAATCAGGTCAAGAGGAGAACCGGCCTCACATACTAATATCTGAGACCGGTTTCGTTTGAATAACATCTTAACGTCATTGAGAACTACTTTCTAAGGAAAATAATCTTGAATTGTACTGAGTATAAATAATTCAAAAACATTAAATAAACGAGTTTTTTATTTTGTTGTAAAATTTACATGTTGCAGCGTTGATGCCTCATCGGAATGATTTGCTTTGAATAGTAAGTTAACAGCGACGATGTTAGGAAGATCGTATAGTTTGATAATATAAACACAA
The DNA here is from genome assembly GCA_014332785.1 of Antheraea mylitta. NCBI lineage: Eukaryota > Metazoa > Arthropoda > Insecta > Lepidoptera > Saturniidae > Antheraea > Antheraea mylitta. The sequence goes on from JACEII010000174.1 coordinate 435,354, forward strand.
GATTGTTTCGAATTTATATATTACTTCACACAACATTTGATTATAGAAAAAGCAAAAGGAGACGGAAGTTGTATTTCATATGTCAAAGACAGGACTTGACGTGTGCATTTAGTCTCATTTAAATGTCTAGCACGTAATACCGTGACCAGCATATTCCTAGTTCGAGAAAATAAAATGCATCCAGTAATAGATAACATTAAAAAAGTTCGACAAAGTTTGTGCAATCTAGAATTCTTAGAATCAATTTTTTTTATGTGAAACATCTATAGGCGCGAGTAAACCCGCTTGTTGGCGTGGCGGTGATGCCACGCATGTGACTGTGCATAATCTCTCTTTCCGCACTTAGCTCGCATACCTGTAGTGTAATTCGACATTAGTTCGATTCGGACAATTTTTATGTTTCACATATGCCAGGCGTCCTGTCACGGGTCAATTTTTTTAACAGAGGGAATTCCTACATAGTATACACACTGTCGGGGGACAGCGTGAGGGTTATGTCGGACTCCGCTTTTGCGCGAAGTGGACCAGGGTAGAGTCTCATGATATGCCTGCTCTGATGCTCTTGTCGCGCTCTTGGCTCGCCCGTGGATGGTCGAACGGGGACCACGTCTCTAGAGAGCGAATTTCTCTTTCTTGCTTCATGTTGAAGCTACGGCTAGTCGTGTTTCACAGTCATGGGAACTCCTGAGGTAACACACACCCCCGCATCTTTTACTTGGAGTTTAGTTAAGGAGGCATAAGATGGAAGTTGCCTCCCCTTCGTCTATTTCTGCGGCCTGATTTTAAAGTTTTTAATAAATCAGTTGTTTTTTGTAAGTTACGTCTTTGTCCAGTGCATCATAAGATCGATATTCGTTTGTATGGTACTTAAGTCTTTATGGTTTTGAACATTCTCGGGGTTAATGTAACATGAAGTTACGTCGATACGCTTGCAAAATGTAGATTTTTTTTTACTAGGTGCGACGCATAATTCCACATTAGAATCAATTAATCACAAAATAAATACTGTAAGGATATATTTTACGCTTAGTACAATGAATCTTGTACAATACTTTGTTTGCATATAAATGTCGGTTTGTACGTAAATGTGTTAGACAAACGCGCATTTAATTATCTGCTATATATATATCAACCCGTCGACTGATTTATAAGGACCAGACCTTAAAACAGACAACGGTTTTAATTATTCACGATTTTTTTTAAATTATCATTTTACATTACGTAATTTGATATTGTTCAACTTTTGCAAATGTTGTAACAAATAGTATGTGGCCACGCTGAAGCTATTATTGGTTTCAGCATGAATGGGTCGGCTCGTCCGGGGTTCTACCATCCGACCCACAGAAACACCGACGTGAAGTACCAGTAAACTTGCATTGTTGCGTTTCATTCGGTCAGTGAGAGCGCTGGTGACCTAACTCCCCTCCTTCTTTCCTTTCCTCTCACTATTCCCCTCTTATCCCCATGCCGTCAAACACAGGCTGGCAACACACTTGCGACTTCCCTGGTGTTGCTAGTGTCTATGGACGGTGGTGATCACTTAACATCAGGTGACCCACCTGTTCGTTTGCCTCCAACGAAACCGAAAAAAATATACTGTTTTTTTTTTAAATACTAAGAACAGTCTGTCGATATTTTTTCTTAAACTGACTACGTTATTGACCTAGTAAGGTCTTAACAGCTTCCCCGGAGAACTACAGTCTGTCGACCTGTGCATCATAAGTTCTGTATTCGTTTGTATGGAGTTTAAATTTTGCGGTTTTGGACTGTCCACGGGATAAAATATGTTTTTACGTCTTAACCAGCCCCTGCCAGCGACTTCGTCCGCGTAGTTATAGTTTCTTTGGGCTAACGCTAACGCACAGCGGAAGCTGGCAAGAAAAATCTGGATTATGAGACATTTTCATTGGCGCTTTGCTCCTACTGGTCTCCGCGTGATGACATATGGCCTATAACATTTCTCGATAAATGAGCTATATAACCTTGATAGAATTTTACATATGGAACCATTAGTTCCTGAGATTAACCCCCTTTTTTATCATGGGGAAATCCACAGATACCCATTCCGTGGGACAGCTGAGGATGGGTTATGTCCGATTTGCACGGACTAAAACCCCATAGTGCCTTCATACACCTTATTGGCGGTGGAGCAGGAACTGCCGACTGGCACTGCGTCTGCTCCCCCGACAGGTGTGGGCTCTCTGAGATTACCCCCCCTACAACGTTACAAACTCACAACGTCACAAACTTACAAACTTTACCTCTTTATAACAGGCAAACTACAAGCAAAATTCGTAAATTCATTAGAGTCGGTAACAACGTAAATCAATTGGTTAGCGATCTGAATGTTTAACACAGGCTTACAGAAACTCAAATGCCTTCTAAATTAGTAGTCCGGTGAAGCTGTTAAGACCTTGCTAGCCTAGTCAATGATTACAATCATGCGAATACTCACAGACATTCCACAGAAATAAATTAATACTTCACTAGATTCAATTGTCATGTTGTTTTCTAATTCTCATAATAAAATGTATATAAAAATAAGAGGCGGTTTCCAAACACGCTACCACAGAGTTACGAACACTTCAAACACACTATCACTTTTTTTTTTCAAAATGACTACGCTATTGACCCAGCAAGGTCTTAACATCTTCACCGAACTAGCAGATTTGGATTCCGTAAGTCGAAATACATATCAGCAGGCGGTAGTGGAGTCAAATGTACAAACCGCTTTCTTTTTTTACCCGTGTTATCAATCAATTCGATCTTATCAACATTATAACTATTAACTTCATAATATTTTTACAAACTATTCAATATAATGTATTGATTACTGTGATTAATTACGCTTTTGATTATTTCATGTCATAATCAATTACAAACGCCAGTATCATTCGAAATGAGTCAGCGTATACGACTCTTGAATTAGTCCTTGAACCAATTGTCCCGCAAATTGGTATTACGCTCAGGAATTTTGATTACCTACAATGTTGTATAAGATTTTTATTAAGCTAAATAAATGTTACAATTTTTAGCAGTACATATAACTTTGTATATTACTGCCATCTATCGCTTTCTGCTAGAACCAAATGTAAAAATTGGCAGTTACTAATGTGCCTCGTTTAGCCAACAGATAGAGCTACCTATATATTATTTTAATATCAATTCATATTAACAGCTGAGCACACTTTCACTGATTATGTATGTAATTTGGTTTACATTGCATACGTTAGAACTAAGAAGCGCGAGGAAACGCCGAAAGTTTTTTATTGTTGAGAATTAACAACTAAATCTAGCAACAGACATCTGACTATTTCGAAATGTTTTAAAAAATAAAACTGTACACAACAATGCTTTCATTTTTGTTAAATAACTGCTAATCATAACAACTATTGGTCGTGGAATAGTCGAAATTAGACCATAATTCATTAGTTCTTCAAGTCTCAATATTAAAGAAAAAAACCGAACGTAATATTTTTTTTTTATAAAACACTAAAGCTTGTCAAGAGATACTAAATAAGAAAAAAAAAGAAAATCTGTTTAGAAACGGTTCTTCAGAGAGAGCTACCGCTACCGATTCCTCAGAACACAGGGCGAAGTCCCCAGATGAGAGGCCGACACCTGCTGGGTCAAGGGAATGAAATGGATAGGCAGAAAGTTGGGGTTTTTAATCAGAAAAATCTGACACACTCCACCTGCACAGATGCTCTACTTTAAGGTGAGGGTTTTATGTAAGGTTTTTACCAAAAAAACAAAAGCGACTGTGATATCTTCATCATAATTGTGTTTACTGACAAGAAGGAGTCGAGCTGTTTAACGTGGTCGCTGTGTGCAATCATGGGACTATATAAAATCACTACATATCCTCTGCCACGTCTGTGTGTTCGCGATAAACTCAAGAACTACTGAACGGATTTTCATGCGGTTTTCACCAGTAGATAGAGAGATTCATGAGGTAGGTTTAGATATCTAAATTGTCTAGGTTTTTTATTATCAAAGCGGGATAATGTCCGCCGGTCCCGCTAGCATATGTTACAAAGATAAACCAGATCAAGTTTCTCGCTGATTCCTCTCGATGACCGAGTTTTTTGTCCGAACCGGTGTTAGTTCTAACGTTCATAAGCGCCTTCTTAGGGCCTAAATTAAATAAAGTATTTTTAATTTCGATTTTGATTTTCCAACTAATCCTTCAAAGTACACCATGGATGTAGAAACTCTCTTATTTGTGGTCACTATCAACTACCGTTATTGGTAAATAGACGCAACGTAAGCCTATTTCCTACTCTGTCTCTTTCCGGAGATTGATGATTATTTTTACAAATCCGGATTTAAATATGATTAGTCAAACAATTTAAAAACTTCATCCAATTCAGGACTTGAGAAGGCGCTTACGAACGTCAAAGATACCACTAGTTCAGCCAAACAACCCACTCATCGAGAAGACCCGGTAAAAAACTTGATCTGGTTTACCTTGCCTTTATACATGTGGATACACAGAGAGGGGCGTCATTTCCAGGCGTCATCATCGTTCACATATTAGAAAAACATTCCTCAATTAATAAAAGTATGAAGGAACTATACAGATATATTGTATATATGTTTAAACACGTGCCGAATTGTAATTTGTATGGTAAGTTACAAAACGATATATCGCGTGGATTTCATTATATCTATACTAATATTATAAAGAGGTAAAGTTTGTGAGTTTGTGACGTTGTAGGGGGTAATCTCAGGAAATACTGGTCAGATTTGAAAAATTCTTTCAGTGTTATATAGCTCAGATGAAAAGTTTTTCAAAATTGGGATGTTTTTTCTTATTGAGAACGCGAACGAAGTCGCTTTTTTTTACGAAATGTCTACGCTATTGACCCAGCAAAGTCTTAACAGCTTCACCGGACTACTAAGGCGAGCGCTTAAGGCACTCAGCCGATTTTATTTTGGCAACCAGCTCACGGGTGCACGGCACACCTCGGCTTGGCTGTTACCTGTTGTATGCAAAATCGCGACCTATCTTAGCTAACCTAGCTAACTATTCATATATGTATGAGTTGTTGAAACAACATAACGCATACACGCCTCAACAACTCCTCCATATATTTATTATCGGAAAATGGAGAGTTTTTCAGTTCGATAAGGGAAAAAAGTAAACCCTTCCACTTTCTTGTGTAAGCGTGTAGGCGTGCACGTGTGTGGGGGTGATCGTGTAGTGTTGTAGCAGTGATGTATATTTGTGTGTCACTGTATCGCGCAAGCAACGCACTCAAGGGCTCCCTACCGAGGGATCAAA
>JACEII010000175.1:0-17468 GCA_014332785.1 Antheraea mylitta
ACAGAATATACGATGTACCTAAAAGTTTTATAAAAATATTTGCTACTTGCCTGAGCTTCACACGGGTGTGGTATAGAAGGAAATGGAAACATTATTTACTTTACAGTACTATCATGGAATGTAATAAATGCAAAAATCGTACTGTAGTCGATCCCTAACATAACATGCTTCTTTAGAACTTCCCTCTGTGTGTGCTCTACCACATGTACAATGTAAAGTGTTCTGAGGAACTTTTTCACGGGGTGTGTTGGCACGCATTACGCTTTTTAGGTTTCTTATTACCGCAATCTCCTCCGAACTAGCACTTTTAGCACCACACATCCTTTACATGATGTCCTCTTCACCGTTTCAAACTCGCACCTCCCGCCGCTGTCTGACTGCTCACCTGTTCACCGTAAAAACTAGCAAAATAGTGACAATCGTGAGGTTCTCTCGAACCCCCATTATGTATTTGCTAGCGGAATGGATTATCCAGCGCGGTTTTTTCCTCAAGGCTATAAGGCTATGTCATGGGTCTCTTCAGGAAGGGACTGAAACGCGCTCTTTAAGGTCGGCAACAGAACAGTGATACTCTTTGTTTTGCAGTTATCCATAGGCGAGAGTAACCATTGACCATCAGGTAGTGCATCTGGCTATTTGTTAGCTTTTGGCATAAAAAATAAAATGGCAACTGAACAGACGAACATCAATCTTGTACTTCTGATGATATTTTTGGAGATTTTCCTGATGGCTTCACGCTCTGACTTTTTATATGAAGGTATTTAACCTAACATTTTCTTCAATTTTCGTTCATTTTTTCAAACATTTTATTTCATACATTTGCAAACACGACAAAAAAAAAACCCTACAGATGCATCCATTTTACAGTAATGCGTTTACATACATTCGACAATTAACAAAGACAAAGTTAATAATGTAATTCATTAAATAATGAAACTATCAGAAGAATTTGACAAAAATATGCCGAGAATACCATTTCGTGTATTATCTAGGACTTTCTTAAGTACGGGGGTGCAGTTCATTAATTTAGATAATGTAACCCTTTTAACTGTGTCTATTTCATTCCTTTATTATGTAACCATAATACTAAATTGTTTTACGAACGTTAAGAGAATCCCCAATGACTCAATAAACCTAAATATATATATATGAGTCTTTACATTTTAAATTGAACTAAGTCCAATTTTAATCGTTTTATAAGATCTCAATTTTTTAAAGATTTTCAGTTTATATGTACCGCGCAGCCTCTTTGAAGTGTTAAAACGTTGCCGTTAATAATTTTGTATAATTTCTATATTTCTTTAAAATATTTTAATCACATACAATAATATTTTTTTCGTCCACAATACCACCGGTTAACTGGAAGTTAGTGAAGTGAAAAAGAAGTAAGAAAATTGCAATAAAGTATTGATTCATTGATAAACATAATAATAGTTTAATTGATACACGTGATAAATTTATCAGGCTTAAATCGTTTACTAAACTAAATTATAATATACATACTATAAACTATGTAACATAAAAGAGTAAAGTTCTTATTCTCTTGGGTGTGTGGTAAAAAGGTAAACCTGCGACAGTTACGCACCGGAAACTTCGTACGGAAATCTTTCACCGAGAAACGTCTATTTCGTTCCTACGAACTAAGGACCGCATAACCTTTCCTCTCGGGACATTTGTTCTTTGTTGTAAACATTGACATTTTCTCATCCGTGATATACCGGAGATTAGTTTTATTTCTATAATAAATTTAAGTTCTTTATCTAATCTTTTTTAAATAAAACAATGAATGTGATTTTTTTCTTCTGTTTACCTCTAGCGGGATCGGCATAACGCGTTTGCCTTTTCCACTCTCCCCTGGGGCATTACACGTGAAGCGGACAACGAAAAAAAGTGAGGTTCTGAAATTCGTTCATATTCAGCCTAAATGGACTTCTAGTAGATGTGAATCTGAATGCATATTTTTCTCTTTCTATCACGTGTATTTGTCAAGTTATGGACTTCTAAAGAACAGTCACATCTGAAATTCAGATTTTTTGGTAGTAGTTTTTCGAATTGAACAAGTTTACAATAAAATATTAAACGCAGCGATTTGTATAGAAGAATAATTGCTCTTTTTGAAAATAAAATAAAATTTCAAAAAAACTTTTTTTTAATGTTCAAAACCGGATGTAAATTTTTCAAAACAAAATTTGAGTAACTTGGCATTTTTTTTATATCAAACCATAGCTTAAAATACATATAAAATATACTATAACTTTTAAAATTGGTACAGAATTGATTAGGAGATAGATCGATTAATATACATGCATGTCACACAGAGTACGAGGTCTCTCTCGTAATCTTCTCGCGCCCCCCGTCAGGGGGGTGCCGGGAAACCATCAGGGTGTACCCCTCTTGTGGTGGTAATTGTTCGCCTCCTTCTTCTAAGGAGAGTCAAGTATGGTGTCACTAATAAATTTTTAGTGTCATCCTTAGCTCTCAGTTTGCACGGCGGACTCAGTATCGCTCTGGGTGGAGCGAACGAGTGTACGCGCCTGCGCTTTTGGTCTTCTTGCTCTTAGGTTTTCCTGGTATATCTGGTTTTCTGTGCTTTCTGGGTCATCTGTGGTCCGACTTTCGTCGGGGGGTCTCGTGTGTAATGGTGCTATGTTTTGGAGGTGAACATGCACCGATGAGTCCGCCCTCCGAAACATGTTCGAGGCGAGGCTGCTTATAAAGCTATCTAGGCTCTCTATTTTCAGATCGCGAGCAATCGTCGCGTTCCTGACATAACGCGGGGCCTCGACGATCGTTCTCAGCGTCTGGCTCTGTTGGGCTCGTAATCTGCGTTTAAATGTATCTGGTACGCAACCGAACCAAGCCGGGGCAGCGTACGTAAGACGTGATCTCACGTACGTTTTATAGAGGCCTAGTTTGGTGCGATAGGGGAGTCTCGAGGTTAGCACCGGGCGTAGCACTCTCCTCGCCTCCTTTGCTCTTGAGATAATCTCATTAAGGTGTTTCTTGAATGTCAGCCCTTTGTCTATAGTAACTCCCAGGTACTTTACTTCGTTCCTCCATTGAAGCGCAGCACCTTGAAGCGACAGAGGCGGTACTTCGGTTTTCGCGTGCCTCGGCTGGAATGCCTGAGTTTTTTCAACATTGACCGCGAGCCGCCATTTCTTCAGCCAATGAGGAAGAGCATCAAGCGTTGGTTGCAGGGTTTCTGCTGCTCTCTTTCTATTCATTGATACCGTCCAGTATGCGGTATCGTCGGCAAACAGAGCGAGATGTGCTCTGTCGACGACCGGGATATCATTGGTATAAAGTGCATAGAGGAGAGGCGAGAGGCAGCTTCCTTGCGGCAACCCTGACTGCACTTTTACCTCTACAGATAACTGGTTTTCTATTCTTACATGGACACTTTTATCTTGTAGAAAAGATCTTATGATTCTCTGAAGACAAGCCGGTGTTGTAGTTTGTGTAGCTATCTTATAAATCAGGCCTTCGTGCCACACTTTATCAAAGGCTTTTTCGATATCTAAAAGCACCAGGGTGGCATGGAGCTTTTTATTGTGGCCTTCGACTAGTGTGTTAATTACTCTGGTCAGTTGTAAGGTCGTCGAGTGCCCTTCTCGGAAACCAAACTGTTCCTTGCGTAATTCGATGTGTGGTTTCATCATATTCAGCAGCAGTCTCTCGCAGACTTTGGAAAGTGTGCTGAGTAGAGTGATTGGTCTATAGCTTTCCGCTTTGTTAAGGTTTTTCCTCTCTTTGGGTATCATAGTGACCACTCCCCGTTTCCAATCACTAGGGAAGTGTCCAGTTCTCAGTATGCCGTTGTACAGGCGTGTGAGTGCTACCACTGTACGATACGGCGCATATCGTAGCATCGTGTTTGTGATGCCATCGATTCCCGGAGCCTTCTTTGGTTTGAGGTTTCTCAGTGCTCGTTGCACCGCCCGCGGTGAAACAAAGAGACACGTGTTGTCTCTTTCTAGCACTTCCTGTTCATAGGACATCAGATAGTTTGTGACATTTTCGTAATGCTGGTGATCTTCTACTTGGTTGGGGGTGAACTGTTTAGTCAGGTGGGTTGCGAATATATCCGCCCTGTCTAACGCCAAAAATCTCAGCTTCCCGTCATCTCCCAACAGTGGATGGGGCTTTCTCGGGGCTACAGCCAGGCTTCTGCATAGTCGGTGTACAGAGGGGATGCGATCTCCGATGCTCTCGACAAACGCGTTCCAGGATTTAGCCGCGTGGTCGTCTAAAGCGAGCTTAACGCGCGTCCCCATCGAGTTGAGGCGAGTTTTCAAACTCGGGCAACGGGTATTCTAGAGTACGATGTCGGCGCTTTGTTAGGTAGATATTTAATGGAAGATAACGCACTGAAATCATAAGATATTAATATATACCATCTTATATCTGTTCATTAAAGCTCTAAAAATGATTCGGAGTAGTTATTACTCGTATGTACTTAGGCATATTTGATATTATATATACGACTACAAGAATATATATTAAAAGGAGCAATAGATAAGAATTTTGTGTTATTAAAATTCTACTAGTGACGCCATCTCTTATCTGAAAAATGAGTTGTTTATTATATTTAACAATATATGTAAACAAGGCTATATATTATAAAGAGATAGAGGTGGGGCATTTAACGTGTAGCGGACAACTATAAAAGGTAAAGAACAGTCACATCTGAAATAGATTTTTTGCACGTAGTTTTTCGATTTGAACAAATTTACAATAAAATATTAAACGCAGCGATTTAAATAGTAGAATAATTGTTCTTTTTGAGAATAAATTAAGACTTGAAAAAAATTTTTTTTTAAATGTTCAAAACCGAGAGTAAATTTTTCAAAACAAAATTTTAGTAACTTTGCATATATTTTTTTCTTTTTTTTTCATCAAAACGTAGCTTAAAATACACATAAAACATACTATAACTTTTAAATAAAAAAATGCCAAGTTACTTAAATTTTGTTTTGAAAAATTTACTTACGGTTTTGAACAAGAAAAAAAAGGTTTTTTTTCAAGTTTTATTTTATTTTCAAAAAGAGCAAATAATTTTCTATATAAATCGCTGCGTTTAATATTTTATTGTAAATTTGTTCAATTCGAAAAACTACTTCCAAAAAATCTTAATTTCAGATGTGACTGATCTTTAGAAGCCCATAACTTGACAAATAAACATGATAAAAAAAATTATTATGCATTTACATTCATACCTACTAGAAGCCCAATTACGCTGCATAGGAACGAATTTCAGAAACTCACCTTTTTTTCGTTGTCCGCTTCACGTGCAATGCCCCCCCTGTCAGATGAGATCTCAGTGTTCATACCTTTTATACACATATAATTATTCACACAATCCACCCATACTTTTTTCAGCGTTTCAGCGTTAGTTGCTCCTCAACTACTCTGCCACTGCTGCTACTTTCAAACATCTTTTGGCATACTCATTCTTAATCTTGTCCATTCTAGTTACACTACACATCCATCTCAACATTCGCTTTTCTGCCACATGTGATTTTTTCTTATCGGTCTCTTTCGTAGCCTAGCAATCCGCTGCATATAATGCGATCTGATGTAATTATTGATTTAAAAAAAAATAGTGTTTTTGTTACAACTTTTAAAATAAAAGGGTAAAAGACTAAATACAGGGATGTATTGCGGTTAATTTTCCACCGGAGTTTTATTCACAATGAAAGCTGTTCTGCTATATGATTTTATATTCTAAACAAATTGTGTCATTTTACAATTAACGGTACTGGTTTCTGAAATACTATGGTGATAAGGCTTTTTAAGCTTTTCAGATTGTTGGACACCGAGTACTTGTGGGTGTGTTTCGGGAGCTACACTAGAGAGCCAGTCCTCACTAGGTTTAAAGTGTTCACCATTTTAAATCATATCGTCTAATTTAACATCAGGTGAGATTATCGTCAAACGCTTATAAATGGCGTGTAAAGATTAAAAAAAAAGTGGTTATTTTAAAGTCAATGTTTAATATTCGAAATACACATTTCAGGTCATAGTCTCAGAAGTATTTGATATAAGATTTAAACTATAGTGAATTTATAAGAGGACTTTATACGCTTGACCGTAAATGACTTTCAAGTTAGATATATTAAATAGTAGACTCAGGCTGGGTCTAAGTTATTTCAACAAATAAGACCCGAGCATTTGCGTTGTTGTGCCAGTGAATTAATTAATTTCTCCGTTGATTCAATGAATACCTTTATAGAACAAAGGCATCGCTGCCATTTATTGGTTACCTACTGAACAATATTCATTACATTTACCTAGTAGTTTCAAATTCAATTAATTCAGTTCCGTAAAAAGAAATATTTCATTCAAAATGCATTATTTAGAAATATACAAAAGTGGATAAAATGTGCAGATTGCAGCATTACGAAATGGAATCCAGCTCAGTTAAAGTGTTACGAAAAATACATAACGCTGATTTTCAGCTGAAACCCAAAGCAAGTCAAAGGGCGATATCGATTAAAATTATGAAATATAATGTATATAGGAAAAACAAGTAACGTAAAAATAATAGAGTTCATAATTATACAGGAGAAATAAATAAAGTGTAGGGTACATAAAACAACACATAAGAGAAGCAATTACAGGCATGACTAAAATATTCATTTAACACCAAATAATAGTAAGGCTAGATGCAGCTGGCTCTTATTCTCCATTTTTAGGAGTCACCCTAATTTGAAAAAGGACAGTTGCAGTTGCTAAGATCTAGAGGAATGGATATAAGTTAACTCTATTACAAGCATGAGTATTTATTCCAAAGGTGATCGTAATTACTTCTGTTTATTTTATTTGACAGTTATCGATTCCATATTTCCATTGAGCTATCATCTAATTCCGCCCTCTCTGTTCCACCTAAGGACGATAAAACGACACGAGGGATTCCATACTTATATGGTTGATATTCATAGGAATTTGCTTCCCGGTTTAATATACGTGCGGAGAGGAATTCACTCTTGGCGTCTGTCTTCCCCTTAACATTTAGGAGTATTCAAACTAGTAGTAATCGAACGATTAAATAGTGTATACAAGGTTCAACTTATGTGGAACAATGCAGCAGCCAAAAATGTGTTACTCTTTAGCACGTGTAGGGCAGAGACGTACATTACCTGCGGACACGACTAACATCAGTCCTCAAAGCAAAATAAACACTGAGACAGACAAAGACAATCAGTAATTTAAATTTAGGTGTTATTTCATTTTGATAAAAATTAGAAATAGAAAAGCACGTGACAGATTCAAGTTAGGGTCGACCTTATTACTCCTACTTCAGAATCAAAGCGCCAATGCTGACCCTGAGATATTCTGATACGAAGGGTTTGATTGGCACCCTAAACTCATAAACAAGTCATCCTAACTTGATTTGAACTCCTCGGGAGTAATAACTTTTTTTTTCTCGAACTGAAAACGCTGTTGACCTGGAGAGGTCTTTACAGCTTCACCGAACTATTGAGGTGAGCGCTGAAGGCACTCAGCCGATTTAGAGTAGTAACTGTCCTATTGAGTTGTTTTATACACATTACTTAGGTGGTATAGCCATGCTAAAGCTATTAGTGATTTGAGCAGAATGGGTCGGCTTGCCCGGGGTAGGACCACCCTTTTACAGAAAACCGACATGAAGTAACAGTGCTTGCATTGTTGAGTTTCGTTCGGTTAGTGAGAGCGCCGGAGAAACACCCCCCTTCCCTCTCACCTCCACTCCCCTCCTCTTTCTTCTCTCCTCTTCTCCTTCCCCAAACACAGGTTGGCAACGCACTTGCACTTGCAACACTCCCTGGTGTTGCTAGTATCTATGGACGGTGGTGATCACGTAACGTCAACTGACCCACCTGTTCGTTTGCCTCCTGACATAAAAAATAATGAAAAAGGGTAAATTCGATGTTCGTCTACTACTTAATAACGTAAAAACAATGTAACTGAAGGTATTCGTCTAACAAGTTTATACTTAATGTCACAGCAACCACATCCAAGTTTTCCAATAAATGTGAATACATTTCAGAGGTTGTAAATGAAAACGCTAGATTAGATAACAAAGCATTAAATGTGTATTTAGCTTAGACAATACGAACACATCTAAGACGTCTAGACGAAGGTAATAACCGAGTAACGTTTAACACCATGTTTATATTTTTAACTTAGGGCTTGGCATAAAAAAATCAAGATGTTCTTAAGCATTTTGAACTCTATTTAAACCCTACGAAGTCTACGTAATATTACATAACCAAGTCTCAAATATTAATTTAAAATCCATTAATTACGATTATTACAAAATACTATATTGTTGTAATCTGTATTATTATTCTTTTAACCATCGTATCGTCATCGGTCGTATATTTTTATATCATAGAAGGCAAAGAACAAGTGGGTGTTAGGTGATCACCATCGTCCATAGACACTCGTAACACCAGGGTAGTCGCAAGTGCGTTGCCAGCTTGTGTTACGACAAGGGGAAGAAGGGAAGAGGAGAGGTGGCTCTGCGGCGCTCTCTGACTGAACAAAAGACGACAGTGCAGACACTATTGCTTCGCATCGGTTTTCTGTGGGTCGGGTGGTAGTACCCCGGGTGAGCCGACCCATTCATGCTAAAGCCGGTAATAGCTTCAGCGTGGCTCTAACCCCTTCGTATTATTAATCAGTAGTAAATTACTAACAATTCAAATATTACTATTGACTAAAAGCCTTAACAACTCAAAAGACGATAACACGTGATATGCTCTACGATAAAATGGTACGGATTGCCTCATGTATTATAACATCGTGTGTCCTATTCCGTTATTGTTAATATGTGGAGATGGATTAGCTTAGCACAAATTACAATGCAATTGTATACAAATATTGCAACATTTCTAACGAACCCAATGACGGCTTAAAATACTCGTATCCAGTTGTTTTATTACAGAATAGAAAACAATGACATTTAACTTTTTAATGGCTTGATGAACACTTAAAAATACGGTGTCAAGTAGTGGTATGGCGTCCATGTAGAAGTATGGCGTCATTTATAATGGCGACTTGATCGATTAATCCACCAAGAACAATCGAATAAAACGTTAATCAATACAGGAACCCAACAATGACTGTAGATACAACGAATTATCCATACGTGTGACTAGCCCAACTGTCTGAGTGAGTATGCCCCGCATTTAATCATCAGTCACCTTTTAAGGCATCAAGATACATAAACAGACGATATCTCCAACCAATAGCGTTTGAGGTCATTAGTAATATAGTCCCCCGATATATTCAATAGCGCGGTATCGCGGGTCAATAGTGACTCCCTCGATAAATATATATTTATAAAATAAATTAAAAAGTATTGGACAATTATTTATGTGTATTGTCATTTTCATAGCATCATGATCTTATCGCTAATTTTAATTGTCATAACATCACTAACGAAAACAGTAGAATATTAATTATATTATAAGTTACATAAGAACTCAAGAAAAGTAGCGACCATAATTAAAAAACTTGCTTTCCTCTTGAGTGATGAATTCTCAATAAGCAGGTAGATAGGTATGAGTAAGTACATTGTTCTCTTAAGTAACGGATGAAGGAACTGCTACATTGTAGGCTTTATGTGGTNCACTAGTTTTCAAATAAAAAAAGAATCATCAAAATCGGTTCAGCCAGGCCAAAGTTATGAGGTAACAAACATAAAAAAAAAAAAAAACATATAGACGAATTGATAACCTCCTCCTTTTTTTGAAATCGGTTAAAAACCTTTGCAACCCTACTTGTATAACTGTAAGATTCAAATTGATTCTATTTAACCTATTATGTGACGTCACAAATATGCGAGAGAAACGCGTAGATAGAGATGCCCGATCAATAAAGTTAAGCAATGTCGGGCGTGGTCAGTGCTGGGATGGGTGACCGCCTGGAGATATTGCGTGACGTTAGCTTTTTGCGGGTCAACTTAATCTTCAGTAATTAAAAAAATGTATAGGTATTTTTTATATTTTTAAATTAGGTGCAATATAATATTTTTATAATATTATGGAATTTGTTTTTTTTTTCAATCTTACTAATATACATATACACTGGCCGAAGTCTGACCTACGTACATCCAAAAATTATTCGATAGATTTCAATTACATGTTCTTAGTTTTAAAAGAGAGGAGGCTTATTTTCTGCATTGGGTCGAGAAGAGCTGCCAATGATGATGATGATTTAGATTATGGTTTTTTGTGACGTTACATTTTCAAAGCTACAGGTTTATAATACGAACTTTGCACAATTGACGAAGTACTCAAAAATATCTGCAACTCTATCTGTATAAAGATAACATTCAAATTGCTTTGTCGAACACTCGTTGTACCAGTATTACGCGGCATGCACAGAGGACCTTACGCCCTTTGACATACCGCCAAACACACCGCGCTTACACCTTTCACTGATTTCTTTGTTACTATTTCATAAGACAATTGACTGTCACAGATTAAACGATGCATTTTTAACGCTATTTATAAATTATGAAACACCGTTCGCAGTTGTGAATATAACCAGTGTTTTAATTTAAAATATGTCGGACAGCGATAATTTCGGAAGTGAAAGTGTGCACCCTTCTACAAAGAAAGTGAAATCACACTATGACATACTATACATCTTGATAATGCTATATCTAATACTTTTTTAACATACTTCAGTTATCATCGACCAATTGTCACAGTATTAACCAGCTATTCTAAAATTCTTGTTCTTCCAACGTTGCCGGCTCTAGTTTAGTTTAGTACTGTCGCAAAAAAGTCTAGTTACGTTAACAAATTTTTTTTGTTTTTCGTTATCCTGGAGAAACCCTTGCGTTTTATGGGACAAAAAGTATCCTGGATGTAGCCTTGTAATATCAGTTATCACTGTGTTAATTTTGGCTATATCGATAGCATAGTCAACCTTGATTAAAATTTCCAAAAAATATTTAATGTACAGATTTCGACTTGTTACAGTTTTAATAGTATAGATTAGTTATTAACAATTTTGTGGACGTTTCCGAAGCAGTTGAAATTTTTGAACCCAATTATTATGTAAGCGTAGCCTAGAGGTAAAGTCGGCGACTCTCTACTAATCGCACGATCGACGGGGAGACGGTTCGAACTCCGTCATTTTTTTTTTTTTGGTTATTTGTTTTTTTTTTATGTTGCCTATATAGCTTGAATTTTTAACTAATCTGTCTGCTGTAAATAGCACAAAGGAAAATTACCAAAATCCATTAAGAATCTCATGAACTACAAATGTTTTACTTTCGTCCGTTATTCTGGAGAACTCCTTGCGTTTTATGGGACAAAGAGTATCCTGGATGTAGTCTTCTAATATTAGTTATCACTGTGTCAAAATTCGTTAAAATTGGTTCAGTACTTTCAGAGTAATTCGGGTTTATATTCTAGACTTTAATCCTTTATCTTGGAGAACTCTTTGCGTTTTATGGGAGAAAAAGTACATTTGATGTAATCTCGTAATATTAGTTATCACTATGTCAAGTTTCATCAAGATTGGTTCAGTACTTTCAGAGTGATGCGTGTGCATAGGGACAGACAGACAGACAAAAATTGTAAAAAGATTATTTTTGGCTTCTATATCGATAACATAGTCTACCCTGATTAAAATTTTCAAAAAATATTTAATGTACAGATTTCGACTTGTTATAGTTTTATTATAGTATATAGAATAGATATAGATTTTAACATTGATAAATTCAACCCTCAAACATGCAGAGTTGAAGATTTTGTAGATTTTTTCGAAACCAAGTGCAAAATATTCAATATTTTCGATGTGATATTAAAGAGAGATTTACTTTTAAATTCTTTAACACCAGAAATTTTTCATCAATGGTTTAAGTTGCACAATGGACTGGGATCCTGGTTCCAGCTATTCAATTATTAACATTGAACTCTGGAGGAACATAGGATCACCTAATCTAACTATAGCTCCTAAATTAAAAGCGTACGGCAACAACAAATTGAAAGCAAAAGGTCTTACGGACGTAACAGTAGAACTGTATGGACAGCAGAAATTATTACCTGTAGTAGTAATGAAAAACGCTAAACCAATGCTTTTTAGCCTACAATGGAGTGAGATGTTTCAGATGGAATTCCCTAAAGCTGTTTATTTCATTAATAGTACCCATCAAAGATTTTCAACACTTCAACAGGTTCTTAATAAATATACAACACTGTTCGATGGTAAATTAGGAAAAGTAGTTAACTACAAAGTTAACATCCACGTCAAACCAGGAGCAGAACCAGTACATTTACCAGCCAGACCAATTAAATTCAGTTTAAAAAGAAACATTGAACAAGAATTAGATCGTCTTGTTACAGAGGGAATAATTGAAAAAATAGATCCAAATAGTACTCCTATAGAATGGGCTACACCGACTGTTAATATACTTAAAACAACAGGCGACATCAGAATTTGTGGTAACTACAGTACGACAATTAACCCAATTTTGATAAAGCATTTGCATCAGGACATCCCGGAATATCAGCTATGAAAGCTCTTTCACGTTTTTTTTTTAGCACTACATAGTGACTGCACTATACCTGATGTTAAGCATAGTACAATCCAAAAACATCAGCAACCACCGAAAGACAGATTATCCATCGCCGGTCGCCGCTGTCATGCCGGCCATAATGACGAAAGTCACCCGGTACTGGATATGCACAGGTTGATCCCGAAACGCGACGCGCAGAAGCGAGTCATTATGACAGGCTTTTACGCCATATGCATGGTGGTTGCGACCCAGTCGGGCTGTAAAACCCTACCACCTCGCATTCACCATTGCCTCGTTCGTTATTCAGTAAGTCTTCGGACGACCGTGAGCTTTATTTTACAGATCGAAATGCCCAGAACGGAAGCGAGCAAATCAATAACAGGTGGTGCATTGGTTTGTAGTGTTATCTCCGTAAACGTCGTTGATGTTGCGTGCCGCTTGTGCCCCGTTGCTGCCAACACGTTACGCATATTCCATAATTACTCGAATTTTTAACGTATCCATGATGACAAAAAAGATTTAAATGCGATGAAAATGTAACACTAATCAATAAACAAATGACAACATTTAGAAAAAGAGTTTGGGGTGTAAGGGGTGTCGAGTAACATCTTAAGACTTGAGACACCCAAGCCAACCTCACCTGCACGTAGTGTGACATCCAAGCCAACCTCAACTGCACGTGGTGCACACCACGTGCAGGTGAGGTTGGCTTGAGTGTCTCAAGTGTTAAGATGTTACTCGACACCCCTTACACCCCTAATTTTTATGTTTGGTGGCATTCTCTTGGTGAGGATATTGATGCATTTGTTAAGAGATGTATAAAATGTCAAGAGAATCGCCCTTGCAACTCGGAGTTCCAATTTTCTCTTGGTCTATACCAGAAGAAGTATGGGAGAGAATTCATATTGATTTTGCAGGGCCTTTTGAAGGTACTTACTGGCTTATTTTATGCGACGCGCTTTCGAAGTGGATAGAAGTACGACCTATGAAAAACATAACATCAAAGAGTCTTTGTCATGCGTTAGACAAAATCTTTTGCACCTTTGACTTACCTCGAATAATTGTCTTAGATAATGGATCACAATTCACATCCTACGATTTTAAAGAATACTGTAGGACTCAAGGTATATTACACATCACATCGTCTTCATATCATCCGCGCACACGCAGATAAAAGAAGACAACAACAATATCAACAGGTGAAGACAAATATTATGAACTCTGGCTTAACTTACCATCCAGGTGAAGACGTTTACATAAAAAGAAAAAAAATGGCAACCTGCTACTGGGAGGACCCGTAAACATAGATACTCATATATCGTTACCACACCTGGTAGGGAGGAAAAGTGAAGACATGCTGATCACATTAGACCTCGAACTACACCTATATCAACATTTCCTAATATTGAAGAACCTTATGAATGCACTGTTAATTCTTCTGCTGATCCACCTCTATCAAGTTTACCTGCAAATACGTCACCTACAACCACGCTGGCAACATCCTTGCCACCAGTCTACTCATCGACATCACCAGCATCTATATTTGCGTCACCAGCATCCACACCCCCATCACCAATCTTAATTGCATCTCAGCCACGACGCAGCCAGCGTCAAAGGCGAGCACCACGTCTACTGATTGAGGACTTGTAATTTAGATGAGAAGGAATGGTATGAACTCAAACCTTTTTATACATTTTAAAAATAGAATTTGAAATATTTATATATTATTATTTTATATATTGTTTTACGTCATATATTACATAAGTTGTCATTTAAAATAAAATGTGTTTTATTTCAGATAGTTGTAACGGTAACTAGCTTATTAAATTAAAATGATGCATATGTAGCAGAAACTATTAGTGATCCGAAACGTGAGTCCATTCTTACGTTTTGAAGTTATACTTCTTTTGGCGCGTTATGGAAAAATGATGAAAGTAAATTTTAACTATGTGCGCGCACACCGTCACGAAAAACCGATACCCTAAAGATAGCTATGTATTTGTTATTTGTATATCTTTGTATTATCTTTCAATGTATTAAATACGTTTTTTCTATTGTTAGTGTCGTTTTTCTATAAACGTAGAATAAGGCCAAAGTTAAATTTTTGAAAATATTTTTATTTTCTTAAGCCAAAGAAGTATAACTTTTAACGCGTGCACATAAGTAAAAAAAATATTTTGTAGACGAACCTATCATTCGAAAGGCTCAACAACTATATCCTGTGCCCTGAAAACTTTAACAATTAAATGTCAACTTAATAAGTGATGTTCAACTTAATATAAACATCGATGTTAAAACTGATCTACTTCAATTAAATGTAATGTAATGTTTGGTATGCTGTAAAGAGTTATTTTAATTACTCGATACTAAAATGAGAAAAAAAGGAGAATTCGCACGCAGTTCCTTTTAGTGAAGAAAAATGCGCTTTCTTAAAAAAAATATTATTTTGTATTTACTAGTCCGTTGTCAGTTCATGGGAATCTTTGCGGCCGGTTTCGAGCTCTACTTTTATTCGAGACTGTGTGGCTTGTGTTTTTAAATGTCAGTGGTTAATGATACAATTTTTTATCATCATCAAAATAATAACCTTATCCTCTAAAAATTAAACAACAAATAAAATATACTACTTTTAAAATAAAATACATACATAATTACATACTCAATTTAAAAAGAAGTATTAAGTTTAATATGATTTTTCTTATAAAATAACAATTGCTCGAATTAAAAATTATTTATAAATCTTCCAATTAGGGATGATCGATATTATAAAAACATCGATGTCAACGTCGGTTCAATAGTATCGGTGTACGATAAACATCGATGTTTTTGACGGCAATTAAAATATATGTGAAAACATAACTTTATCGGGTGTTTTCCGTAGTCAGCGATGAAAAAAAGGTCATCCGAAGAAATAACTATTTGTACGGCTTACAAATTTGAAAATATCAAGTCTTTAGCTAGTTTATGCAACGTTAGACGACCCTAAAGAATATATTCAAAACGTTGATGTTCTCGGAAACAAACATCTATGTTTTTCTACTAAACATCGATTTTTCTTCAACATCGATGAATATCGATCATCCCTAGTTCCAATCCTTTTGCGGGTGATAATAACATGTTACTTGCAATCATTTTTCTGCGTTGATTTTAAACCACCCAGGTTTTTATTTATTTATTTTAGAGTCGTCAACATGACAATACACTAGAAAATGTATAAAAGGTAGAACTATTATGATTCATTATAAATGTAGTCATATTTATAGACAACCACGGCATGTTCCAACACTTAATTAGATATTCATAAAGTAAATATTAAACTATTGACGTGACAACGTCTTATAAATTGGTTTGCCGGGTGACACTTCAAGAAACTGCGTTACGCTCCGCTCGAGTGAGAGGCACGCGTTCCTTCCACTCGGGCATGGTTAGCCCGCCTAAGAGCGAGAGAGACTACTATACGAATGAATATTCACATTAAAATTATTTTACCACTCAAAGTCGTTGTCACGTAAAACTTTCGCCCGTATACCGACTTTACAGGCAACCAATTTTTTTTTAATATATAAAGATTTAACATAATAATACAAAAACAAAGAAATTGAAACAGAAAAAGTAATAAAATACTGAAATTAATTGATACTCTTAAATCATACTTTAAAACATTAGGAATATAAGATAGTAACAAAAAGAGAGGGAGTGGAAAAAATAAAAAGAAACACTGAACCAATTAAAGCGGTCTATTTTGTAAATAGACTGATATGCCTCTATCGCTGTTTTAAAATGATTTCTTTTAGTAGAGAAAATGTCGCACGTTTTATGGAATGAGTTATATGACCTAGATATTCTGTTGCTAAAAGTCTAAATTAGTATGTGAATGAGAAATGTAAAATGGGACATATTTATTCGATCTCGGAAGCTTAACAGGAATATTAAATTTGAAATGATTAGTAATTTGTGGACCATCAATTTTGTCATGAAAACCATCAAATAAAAACATAAGTTCTAATATTACTCTTCTATTATTTAAGGAGAATAGCTTGAAGTGATTAATGCCCGTTTTCACTAACAATTCTTATCTTTTAAGTGATCACTTAACGTTTTTAAGGGATCACTTATACGTTTTTGCTTTTCACCAACATTTAGGTGTCCTTTATACACTAAGGGATCACTTAAATTTATGGGCCGAAATATCAGATCCTTATTCTTAAGTGGCAGTTATTTGTGAACTATATACATTGACATAACCTTAAAATGGAGGAGTACTATGGTGATTTTTTGGAAAGTTTAGAAGCTATTCAAGATGTCGAGCTAATTTTAAACCCGACTTAATTAAACAGGCCACATATATATCGTGAAAGACCTGAATATTTTGTTAAATATGACGACATCGATTTTATGAGAAGATATCGTTTATCAAAAGAAACTGTTATATTTTTATTAGACAAAATAAAAATTTATTTAGAATTCCAGGATAATCGGTATGTATAAACTGTGATTCTAGAGAATATTATGTAATTTGATTAATAATTTATTGAGCTAACTTTATTAGCTCCTTTTAAAAATAATTTTCAGGAATAAATCAGTATCACCATTAAATCAATCTCCGATTTTATTCAACGGGTAATCATTTGCCAGTAGTAGCAGACATGGGCGGGATCAGTGTCGCCACTTGTTGCCGGATTTTAAAAAGGGTTTCAGACATTATTCTCACTTTGGTGAAAATGGTTGGAAAATGGTGATGAATAAAAAAAATATCGACCGCCGATATCCAAATTTTAATATCGATATTTTAAAATAATGATTTCGATATTGTATCAACAACCCTAAGTTTTGGTGCATAGAACAGAACAGATTAGGACTGTTGATATTTTAAAAAATATCGAATTTTCGATTAATCTATATTAATGAAAATATCAATATCGGACCTTGATATATTGGAAGAAAA
>JACEII010000175.1:54768-71578 GCA_014332785.1 Antheraea mylitta
TAAGCTGGGAAGATAGCAACTCCCTTTATTACCTGTAGAGATTGTTTTTTTT
Source organism: Antheraea mylitta (assembly GCA_014332785.1). Taxonomy (NCBI): domain Eukaryota; kingdom Metazoa; phylum Arthropoda; class Insecta; order Lepidoptera; family Saturniidae; genus Antheraea; species Antheraea mylitta. Next base: position 54,821 of record JACEII010000175.1, read on the forward strand.
TATGTCATAGGTGGCCAAGGAACAGATGGGTCACCTGATGTTAAGTGACCACCACCGTCCATAGACACTTGCAACACTAAGGGAGTCGCAAGTGCGTTGCCAGCCTGTGTTTGGGATGAGGATGGGGGAGGGCAGGAAGGGAAAGTGGAAGGGGAAGATAGGTGGGTCTCTGGCTCTCTCACTCACCGAACAAAACGCAACAATGCACTGTTACTTCACGTCGGTTTTCTGTGAGAGGGTGGTGCTTCCCCGGACAAGCAGACCCATTAGTGCTGAAAACAATAATAGCTTCAGCTTGGCTCTACCACTACTAAACTGTTTGTGAGCTCATAATTCCACCTGGTAGCATGTGGTCTAGGCAGAAAATATTGAATTGTCTTGCTTTGATTTTAAGAATCTTCAACAGTGCCGTCCTGCTTGTTTGTGTGAATTATTGTAGTAAACATATATTATGTTTGCTGTAGGCATGTGTGTCACTACAACACCATACAGATCAACTTATTATGCAATTGCATACAAAGTGACAATTAATAAATGATGCAATTTATATATTTTATTTATAATTAATAGACAAGCAGCATAATTGCTGATATGTCTATATCATACTGTGTGGAAAATAGTTGTCGGGTTTTGGTCATTGCAAATGTTTACTTATTAAAGTGAGTTTATTAGTTTGGAGCCAGTTGTCGAGTCGGTTTTTAAAAGCATGTACAGAATTAGCAGATACTATTTTGTCAGGCAATCTGTTCCAGTTTAGTACCACTCTATTACTGAGGAAATTGTGGGCAATTGTTGTGTGTGAAATTTAAACAGTAAAAGCAATTCAATTCAATAATTTCCAAGATTTTCAGCACATGTTAAGATATATTTACTTACATCAGAACTTAATTTCCATACTTAATTAACATAATTGCATAATAGACATTAGTTATATTTTAAATTCTAATTGTATTATAGTTTCCTGCACTATGTAGATCTATATTTATTTATATTTGGCATATATTTATTAACTTAGTTGTTTAGGAATGAATGATGATGATGAATGATGAATGAATGAATGTTTAGGATGTTTGTTACCTCATAACTCTGGACTGGCTGAACCGATTTGGATGATTCTTTTTTTATTTGAAAGCTGGTGCTTCCCGTGTGGTCCCATTTTTTTTTGGTCCGGTTCCTTCAACGGCATCCAGTGCAAAACCGTATAAGTGTTAAATTTGCATTTGGTGTGTATACGACAAATAGACGAATAACTCAATATCATGCCAACCGATTTCGATGATTCCTTTTTTATTGTAAAGGGTGTTCTTCAAGGGTAGTTTGATGAGAGTTTGGTTAGGTTCTGATTATGGGATCCGTGACAAAGTAACACAACTTTCAAGAAACAAGCCTACTCCTTTCTTAAGGGCCGGCAACGCATCTGTGATTCCTCTCGTGTTGCAGGTATCCATGGGCGACGGTAATCACTTACCATCAGGTGACCCGCATGTTTTAGAAAAAAAAAATTATGTACACTAAAAATGGAAAAATAAAGTAAATTTTCAAAAAAAAGTATTAATGGACTTCAATATTAATCAGAGGCATAAAAATAAGGCACAAAAAACCGGAAAATAAATAGGTTATCAAATTAACCAAATGTAATGAAACATATGAATATGTGTGCTACCAGGAGATGTATTGGAAGTCGGTGCCAACCGAAGATCATATCATCTACATCTAGGTACAAAGGCACCGACTTCCAATGCATCTCCTGGTAGCACACATATTCATATGTTTCATTACATTTGGTTAATTTGATAACCTATTTATTTTCCGGTTTTTTGTGCCTTATTTTTATGCCTCTGATTAATATTGAAGTCCGTTAATACTTTTTTTTGAAAATTTACTTTATGTTGTTGTATTATTATTGGAGTTGTTCCTAATGTACATGACACTGGCAGAGTTGAGGATTTTTCCACAGAGGCTAAAAAAAAAATTGTTCAATATAAGTCAGTCTATTTATTGCAGAGTCTGTGTAAACCATTACAAACATCAGATTGTGTTAATTATGTTGATAGTAAAATACATATAGAGTTGGAAAAAGTGAAGAAGGAATTTCCTGAGGAAGAATACCCCCAACCAGACCACAATAGTGAAGTGAGTAGTTTATATTTTCTATTGGTAAAGAATTTCATATTGTTTTATCCTTGAAAAGTAGTAACAACCATTCCTATACATTAAATGTTAAAGGCTGTAGCAAGAAATTTAATAAACAAGGTAACGCAGTGAGGGTTTCCACTCTTACGTGGTTGATATTCCCATAATTCGTACTAAGCGATTTGCTTCCACATTCATTATACATACGGCTAAGGAGTGAAACTCACTCCCGGCGTCTGTCTTTCCGTCATCTTATTACTTGAGAGTCTTCAAGAGTAGAGTGAACAGGCATCTAGTGGGTAAGCGCGACACATCGTCGGCCTCATCGTCACATACCATCAGGTGAGATGTGGCCAAGCGCATACCTATTGAATATAAAAAAAAACATAATGATTGCTTTTTTTTCTGTGTGAGTACCCTATTGACCTAGCAAGGTGTTAACATCTTCACCGGACTACTAAGGCGAGCACTTAAGGCACTCAGCCAATTGGGAGAAAATATAATGATTGCATGTTAATCAAATTACAGTATATGATGAATAGATGAGTACTATTCCCTTGTATCTTGAGAGTATAAAACATTAAAAAAAGAATTGAAAGTTTCTAAGTTATTGCTTTTATAAAATACTAGCCACTGCCTGGGACCTCATCATGTTCTTCCTCTCAAGAGGAAAAAAATCCCGATTTTTCATTGGTATTTTGTTCCTATTGGTCTTAGCGTTTTTTTTTTTTATATATCAAAGGAGGCAAACGAACTGGTTGGTCATGAGATGTTAAGTGATCACCACCGTCCATAGACACTAGAGACATCAGGGACGTCGCAAGTGCGTTGCCAGCCTGTATATGGGAGTAGGGAGAGGGGAAGGAAAGAGGAAGGGACGTGGCCCTCAGGCTCTCTCACTGACAGAACGAAACACAACAATGCAAGCACTGCTATTTCACGTCGGTTATCTGTGAGAGGGGTGGTACTACCCCAGAGAAGCCGACCCATTCATGCTGAAGCCAAAAATAGCTTCAGCCGGGCTCTACCACCTACGTGTAGTGTACGTGTAATAGCGTGATGATGTATAGCTTATAACCTTCCTCAATAAATGGGCTATATAACATTGATATAATTTTTCAAATCCGACCAGTTGTTCCTGAGATTATTAACCTCTGCAAAGTCACAAACTAGATTCAAAAATTTTACCTCTTTATAGTATTACTAGTCTCTGTCCACGACTTCGTTCGCGTGGACATAGTTAATTTGGGCTAACTAATATATATATATTTTTTTTTTATTGATGCTCGACAAAGTGACTGCACTGTGCCTGATGTTAAGCATAGTACAATCCAAAAACATCGGCAACCACCGATAGACAGATTATCCATCGCCGGTTGCCGCTGTCATGCCGGCCATAATGACGAAAGTCATCCGGTACTGGATATGCACAGGCTGATCCCGAAACGCGACACGCAGAAGCGAGTCACTATGACGGGCTTTTTCGCCATATACATGGTGGTTGCGACCCAGTCGGGCTGTAAAACTCTACCACCCCGCTATCGCCATTGCCTCGTTCGTTGATCAGCAGGGTGCACCACGTGCAGGTGAGGTTGGCTTGGGTGCCTCAATTCGTAAGATGTTAGTCGACACCCGTTACACCCCCAATATTCAGCGAAAGCTTTCAAGAGGATAGAACACCCCGATTTTTAAACATTCTTCATTGTTGCTCCGCTCCTATTGGTCTTAGCGTGATAATATATAGCCTATAACCATCCTCGATAAATGAACTTTACAATATTGAAAGAATTTTTCAAATCGGACCAGTAGTTCCTGAGAATACCCCCTACAAGGCCACAACGTCACAAACTTTACCTCTTTATAATATTAGTATAGATATATATTTATAAAATAAAAACCAAGCACACTGACCTATTTAATATAATTTAGTTACAAGCTTGTTACTACGTAAGTTTCTGAAAGAGTTGGTTGTTTTTTTTTTCTAGAGTAAGGAGTTCTTACAAGTCATAGGAAAACAAGAATATAAACAAGAACGCTCAGAGGAAAATTTATCATTAAATAAAGATGACGAAAGCAATGATGAAGAAGAGTATCCATTTGTAGTTAAAATAGAGAATCTAGAGGAGCATAGAGTATTGGATTATTGTGGAAACTCCGGTGTACATTATGATGTCCTGGTAACTCCTCAACAAGTTCAGTGCAAGTTCTGTGATAAAACATTCAAAAACAGGTGAGTTTTCAAGAAATTCTCATATACTAACTTACATTGCACAAGTCATTAATTTATCTTCTCAAGTCTTATTTGATGAAAACTGTGATAGATACAAGGAACATATATCATGTTGTGTGTTTGTGTTGCAAGATTATTTAAATCTGTTTTTATTATAAATTTCTTGGGAAAAAACTTTTTTAGCAAAAGATGTATGTTCTCTTATTTTATATAATAATTTCATGGTTACAATAATTTATGCGATAAACATGCCTCTAGGTTTTTTCTTGCCTGTGACTATAAATCTTGAAATTTTCCGATCTTTGAACTCTAAATCTTGCAATTTTCCAGCCCTAATCACATGTTTTTCATGAGGTGCAATGCATTTGAACCTATATGTTTGATTTCCAGCCCTTGTCCAAAATTTGAGCCCACTTTTTTTTCTTTCTCGAACTGACTAAGCTGTTGACCTATTATGGTTTTAACAGCTTCACCCGACTAGGTTATATTATCTTGAACTCCCTTAATGTTGATAGTGAGCTGCCATGTCATTTATTTTAAAGGGTGATACTTGTACCTTTTTTTTATAATGTGGGGAAATCCTTTATGGATACGCCACCCTTCCAGGGGAGAGAGTGGGTTATGTTTGACTTCCACGGACTAAACCCCCACGGTGTACCGTTCGCCACATTGTAGGGGCAGCCAGGGATCGAGCATGCTCTCCAACCTGAAAGACTGCCCCTGCGGCATCCTGGCGAGGATTGGACTGGATACACGACCTTCCCTCCCCTCCCCTCGTCAGCCTCACCCGTGGGCCTCAAGCTTTAGGAATGTTAATGAAATGTGGATATAACCTATACATCGATATACTATAGAGATACTTAGCTAAACCACAAATAAATCCCTATTCAAATATTTAACACTGTAGAGGATGATAATGAGAAGATAAAAAAGGATTGAGTTTCTTGCAGTGTCTTTTTGATGACGAGTTTTTATCCTAACTGGTGGTAGTTTTGATATTCATTTTTTTATATGATAGGAGGCAAACAAAGAGCAAAAAAAAACAACCTGATGTTAAGTGACTATCACCGTCCATTAACACTTGCAACATGTGTTGGATGAAGGGGAGGGGGCGAGGAAAGGAAGACGAGAGGTGGTCCTCCGACGCTCTCACTGACCAAACGAAACGCAACAATGCAAGCACAGTCACTTCACGTCGATTTTCTGTGGAAGGGTGGTACTACCCCAGTCGAGCCGACCCATTCATACTGAAACCAGTAGTAGCTTTAGCGTGGCTCTACCACCTACATATTTTTTTTTGCAAGCTGGCATGATATCGGCGATGGATAGCGTGTCAATCGGTGGTCGCTATTATTTTTGTATTGCACTGTGCTTACCATCAGGCATAGTGCAGTCATTTTGCCATGCTACAATAAAAAAAATGTCCCGTCAGTGCCTAAATTAAAAAAGTATTCTAATTTTAAAATAAATTTTTCATATCATTTGATGATAAATAATAGGTCTATACTTAGGAATACAAGTACAATGATAACACTAACCATTATTAAAGGAATCACTGCCACTCTGTCAGTTGATCCACAATATAATAATATTACTTAGATGTATCTCAGTGGTATTTCTAGATGGACATAATTGATAGAGGCAGCAGTTAACAGAGCTGTATCTTTCAATAGTAGAATTTCTTCTAAAGCTGTATTTTGAATTCCAGTAAAGTGTAGTATTGTGTAAATATTCGTATTGCATACTATTTATGGTACATACCCTAATCCAATACAACAAGCTCAACACAGGTCAGAGCATGTTAGAACAGAGCAACATATGTCTTCTACTCTAGCAGGAATAAAAGTCGGGAAAGATATATGTTTTATGTTGAACATCATAATCATCTCGATACCAGTGACGGGCAAAATTTTTGAATGGCCGAAAACTGAGTTTAAGAAACTCTAGAGCAGGGCCAGAATTATAGAAAAAATGTATTTTGTATTAAAGCTTTTAACATACAAAATAACTTTTACGTCTCGTTAGTTGTGTGAGACATATGGAATTGCAATATTTAGGATGCATGGACCCTCAGCAGGCCGGATTAAATACTTCCGTTGGCCGGAGTTGGTCTGCTGACCGTATTTTGCCCATCACTGGTCTAGATCATGTGAGCCTATATTATTACTAATTATTATATTTTATTGTTTCAGATATACTTTACTAATACACAATATTGAACACATAAAAATTATAATGTATCCTACACCAGTGGATAATGAAATGAATGAATTACAGGTGTACAAGTATTACAATAAATATTCTAATAGTCATAGTAATGTGGTTGAACACCTCCACAATGTACAAACACATAACTCTGAATTATATCAGGTGGTTATAGAGCCATATTTTACTGGAAAGGATAGTGAGAAACTGAAATACATATGCAACTTGTGTGAACGTGTCTACAAAAGTAAAACTGCTTTAGTAGAACATACAAAAAAGATTCATGTTGACTACGGAAGAATGTTTGATTGCTGGTGCGGGAAGCAGTTTCGTTCACCAATTAACCTTTCTCTCCATAAGCGGCAGCATTGTGCTGACGTTAAAAATAATAAAAAATTCAAGTGTGACTCCTGCCATAAGTTATTCAAAACTAATTGGTATTTAAACAGACATGTAATGAGCGTTCATTATGATTATGGTAAAACATTTGAATGTTGGTGCGGGGACCGGTTCCGTTCACCGATTCGCCTTTCTGTACATAAGAAGCGTCAGCATAATCCTAATGTTAAAATTAATAATAATAAACAATTCCAATGTGACTCTTGTCATAAAATATTCAAAACTAAAGTTCATTTAATACGCCATATAAAAAGGAAACACTATGATTATGGTAAAATATTTGAATGTTCGTGCGGGAAACAGTTTCGAACACCGATTTACCTTTCTTTACACAAAAAGCGTCAGCATAGTCTTGATGCTGACGGTATAAATAATAAACAATTCCAGTGTGACTCTTGCCATAAACAATTCAAAACCAAGGTTCTTTTAATACGCCATATACAGAGGATGCATTATTATGATGGTAAAACATTTGAATGTTCGTGTGGGAAACGGTTCCGTACACCAATTAACCTTTCTTTACATAAGAAGCGGCTGCATGGGTCCGACGATAAAATTATGGATAATGAACAATTCCCATGTGATTCTTGCCATAAATTTTTCAAAACCGATAAACATTTAGCAAACCATATAAAGAGGGTCCATTATGATTATGGTAAAACATTTGAATGTTTCTGCAGGAAACAGTTCCGTACACCGTACCATCTTAATCAACATAAGCGGCGGCTGCATTATGCTGACGTTAAAAATGTAAATAACTAGTGGGCTCGACGGATGTTATCCCTTTCTGATAATGGAAATAAAATTAGACAAATCTATACTAATATATAAAGCTGAAGAGTTTGTTTGTTTGTATGATTGAACGCGCTAATCTCAAGAACTACCGGTCTGATTTGAAAATTTCTTTCAGTGTTATATAGTTCATTTATAGAGGATAGCTATAGGCTACATATCATTACGTTAAAACCAATAGGAGCGGAGCACTAATGAAGACTGTCTCAAAACCGGGCTATCTTGAAAGCTTTCGCTGCGCGTTAGCGTCAGTATTATATACGTTGCCATGGTAACGTGATAAAATTCTCTCGTAAAATTTTCAGGGTTTATTTTGTGTTCCTATTCAAAAAGTTTCATTTACGTTGGTTTTGTTTCCAATTTTTGATTATACGTGGTACGTTCATATCGCAAACATTTTCAAAGTTTATTTTGTGTTACTATTAAAAAGTTTAGTAGTAATAATATTCGACCAATAGACAGGCTTAATCCATACTGCCAATTCTGAAGTTGTCAAAATAGGTAATTATTATGCATTCTTTAGTCAGTTTTCGTTTATGTCCAAGTTAATGAAAAGTTATAGGCGTCAAATTCTCTATATAATATTTCGTAAATGTTTATCTTCTAAATTTTCAAGACCACAGAGTTCATGCTCCGTGGTATTATTTTTCATACATTTTACTTATGCACCATAAACGGACCATATTACATAGAAAGCCACATAACACAATATACAGTCAAGTAACAAAGATTATGAATAAAATATACAATGCAAGACAGACTGAAATTCCGCTAAAAACTCCTCTAAAAGTTTATTGTACGTTACTTTTGTTCCCAATTTTTGATTTATTCTGACGATATGTCTGATTGTTTATTTGGTCCGGGTAATATCCGAAACGGCTGGACCTGGAGCTGATTCAAATAAAACAGTTTTTTTTTAGAAATGACTACGCTATTGGCCTAGCAAGGTCTTAACAGCTTCACCAGACTACAGGTAATATTTAAATGGGAATTTTACGGGCCAATAACTAACTAATTAGCTGTTTTATTTTAAGCTAGTGGCTTCAACAGACGTTGCCCGCCCTGATAATAAAACAAACTATACCTAAACCTTGCCCAAGAATCATTTTATATATTGGTAAAAACGGCATGAAGATGCGTTCTGTACTTTTTGATCAAAGGTTTATTATTTTGTTGCTTTTCAGTTTTTTCGGCGGTTTAATTTTTCGTTAAAAATATTTTTTCTCTTATATAATATATAATCTTATATAATGTAATAGTAATACTATTAGGTACTCTAGGTGGTAGTGCCACGCTGAAGCTATTACTGGCTGAATGAACGGTTGGCTCGTTCGAGGTAGTACCACCCTCTCACAGAAAACCGACGTAAAGTAACGGTGCTAGCATTGTTGCATTTCGTTCGGTCAGTGAAAGCGCCCGACGCTCACCTCTCCATACCTTCCTCCTTTCTCGCAACACAGGTTGGCAACGCACTTGCAACTCCCCTGGTGTTGCAAGTGTCTATGGACGGTGGTGATCACTTAACATCAGGTGACCCACCTGTTCATTTTCCTCCTATGACATATATGTATATATTAGAAGTCACTTCAAAAAATTACGTTTCTATGGAAGAAGTTATTTATAATAAATGATTAATCAATTTTGAATGTATTTTATTTACAACGCAGTAATTCACTACTCACTTCCTTGACTTGTTGCACGAGCGTAATATAAAAGTCGCCAAGATTTGTCAGTCATACATACTTCATTGTATTGAAGAAAAATTAAAAAAAGGGGTTAACATCATAAGACTTGAAACACCCAAGCCAACCGCACCTGCACGTAGGCTTTTAAAATTAACATATCTTGTGATGTCCAATTTAATCAGCGTAAAAACTACCGGGACAATATTAATCGGTATAAATAGTGTTGTAATTTGTGGTGGAAGCAAAGAACCAGCCAATGACCCGGTAAGTTCCGTTTCTATAATAACTCCTACCGCTAAATATCTATATTTTCACAATTTCCACCAGCCACCAATCAACGCGATTGTTCCTACTTGAAGAAAAGGTTCCATACCGGTTCATTGGACGCCTGTGCTTGACGAAAGTTTTAGAGCCTGTAAAGAAAGTTTGTCATCTGCAACTCTTGACTCATCCTCTGCCTGATGCTGAATTAGGGCGTTTTAACGGCGCTTCCGCTTTCCATGTCAGTGCCTGTCTTCAACAGGAAATTGGCAATGCTTGGGAACCTCTAGGTTTCTTCAGCAAACAGCTGAGCACTCGGAAGTCCCATAATATATATCCTGTGAATCAGGTGGTGTTTCAATCGCAATCCCAAAAATCTAATTTCAAATTGAAGTAATCAAGTAGTGTTATTTTTTTTAATAGATTCCACAAAGAAATAAAAAAGCGAATGTTCCATGTTTCTATAAGGAAATATATCGTATAAAATAAATATTTATCAAAGTATTGAATGAACCTGATATATTGAATGGAAAACAAAAAATTAAAATCGATATCATGTGATTAACAGCTTCATGGATTACCTCATAGATAATACATTATATTCTAAGGTGGGACTACCATTGATGTATTTTTTTTCAACTTTATTTTTGGCAATCAATCTTTTATATTATTACTGCCATTGTCGCGTAGTAAGTAGTGTTACAAACGTCGTGCGATCATTTCAATATTAAGCGTCGTGTTAATCAATATTCTAACAAGATGGTGGATCCCCTGTTAGAACATTACAGGGAGTTTTTATGGCATCTTAGAATTTCATGTTCGTGATATTATTTTCCATTCACTTCACTCGTGCACATTGAACTAACTATATTATGTAAAACATCACCAAATTTACAAAATATAGAGTCAAATAACACAAGATTATGAATAAAAATTTTATAAAGTCCACTACGTGACAGACTAAAATCCTGCCAAAAACTCAAATTTATTTTACCCTTACGTCTAGTAGTCTGTGATTTATTTAAAATACTCTGTAGTCTGCTGTCTGTGGTGATAAATGTCTTCTGATTTTGTTTCTCCACAGATTATGTTATATTGACGTTAAATTTAAGTCATAGATAATAAAATTTACTCGTTTATTCTATTATTCATATACATAACAAGTGCAGATGAAAGAGTTTGAAACATATACATTATACAGCACAGAGTACTTTATACTATTGGAAAATATACAGATTTGGACATTATAAAATGTCGAGTACATAGTTGTGATGCATCGAACACAATAGATCAAGAGTTACAGTGAAATTTACAGATGTTTCCACAGATGATGAAACAAGAAACAGTACATTTAGACGAGAAAGAAATACCACATTGCAAGGATGAGGAAGAAACAGGCTGCGATGACTACATGGTATTATTTATTTTATTTACAACATTAAAGTGTCTCATACATATCTATACAGAAAGAGAGTTAAGTGAGAACTAGATAATAGTGTGAGTTATGGTGTGGTTGTCTGTCGCTTGATAAAAACAAAGCATTACCATGAAGGGGTCTATTGTAAATACCTATGACACATGTAATACCTGTAGCACACAATATTTCCACACCCGATTAGGCCTCCCACAGCAGCGGCTCAAGCCTAGGTTTGATCCCTTGGTAGGGAGCCCTTGAGTGCGTTGCTTGTGCGATACGGTGACACACAAATATACATCATTGCTACAACACTACACGATCACCCTCACACACGTGCACGCCTACACGCTTACACATGAAAGTGGAAGGGTTTACTTTTTTCCCTTATCGAACTTAAAAACTCAATTTTCCAATAATAAATATATGGAGGAGTTGTTGAGGCGTGTATGCTTGGTACACATATACGTTTCAACAACTCATACATATGTGAATAGTTAGCTAGGTTAGCTAAGATAGGTCACGATTTTGCATGCAACAGGCAACAGCCAAGCCGAGGTGTGCCGTGTACAATTAACATAATCATAATAAGCTATAGTTATATTTTAAATTATGCAATTCAAGTGTGTCTTTCAATTCCAGATTCCGGGTAAGCAGTTACAAGCATCAGATTGTGTCGATAACAGTGACTGTAAATTTGTTGTGTTGGAAGAATTGAAGACAGAATTCCCTGAAGATGAATATCTTCAGCCAGTCAGCAGTAAAAGCAGTAGATCAGTTTTTGAAGTGAGTAGTTATTATATTTGATTGGCATTTCATAGTGTTTTATTACTTAAATAATAGTGAAATACATTCATATGCTTTAAACTGAGGAAAATACTGTAAATGAAAATACCCAGAATAGTACTGGTACATTTTTTTTTTAATTGAAGCAGGACAAAGTTACTGTACTATGCCTGATGTTGAGCATAGTACAATCCAAAAACATCGGCAACCACTGAGAGACAGATTATCCATTGCCGGTCGCCGCTTTCATGCCGGCCATAATGACGAAAGTCACCCGGTACTGGATATGCACAGGCTGATCTCGAAACGCGACACGCAGAAGCGAGTCACTATGAAAGGTTTTTTCGTCATATACATGGTGGTTGTGACCCAGTCGGACTGTAAAACCCTACCACCCCACTATCGCCATTGCCTCGTTCGTTATTCAGCAGGGTGCACCACGTGCAGGTGAGGTTGGCTTGGGTGTCTCAAGTCTTAAGATGTTACTCAATACCCCTTACACCCCAAGAATTAAATATTGTAGTAGCCATGCTGAAGTTATTATTGTTTTCAGCCTGAATGGGTTGGCTCATCCGGGGTAGTACCACCCTCTCACAGAAAACCGATGTGAAGTAACAGTGCTTACATTGTTGCGTTTCGTTCGGTCAGTGAGAACGCCGGAGAGCCATCTGCTCTCCCCTCCCTTCTCCTCTTCCTTCCCCTCCCTCTTTCTCTCCATTCCCACAAACACAGGCTGTCAACAACATACTTGCGACTCCTCTGGGGTTGCTAGTGTCTATGGACGGAGGTGATTGCTTAACAACAGGTGACCCGCATGTTCATTTGCATTCTATATGATATTAAAAAAAAATTGTGAAATATTGTATGATTGCAGAAACAACATGTTAAGTTTTAATTCACAGGGTAACTGAATACTTGCATGTTCATCAAATTACATTTATGTTGGATGGATGATTCATATTTGTGTGTATCTTGAGTGATGGATACATAATAAAAAAAATTAAAGTTTCTCTGTCATTGGTTTTACAAAGAAAACCCCAGGAACCAATTATTTATAGTTTAGCAACTAGCTTCTTAATATTTAGAAATTTCTGAAGAATAAAGTTGTTTTTTTTCTAGAATGAGGAATTATCACAAGTCATAGTGAAACAAGAATTTAAACAAGAAAATTCAGAGGAGAGTTTGTCAATTATTAAAAATGAAGTAATCGATGATGAACTGTATCCAGTAGTAATAAAAATAGAGAGTCTAGAGGAGCATAGAGTGTTGGATGATTGTGGAGACTCCGGCGTACATTATGATGTCCTGGTAACACCTCAACCAGTTCAGTGCAAGTTGTGCAGCAAAACATTCAAAAACAGGTGAGTTTTCAATAAACTCTCATATATTGACTCACATTGTACAAATGGTTAATTTAATTTCCAAATCTCTTCTGATTAAAATTGCAAGAGATACAAGGAACACATTATGGTGTGTGTATGTGTGTGTGCGTGTCTTCGTGCATGCTGTTGTGTGTTTGTGCCTGTGTGTTGCAAGTTAGTATAATATTTTGTTTTAAACTAGTTATTATTCTGAATTAGCAAAAAAAAATTTAGGTAAATCTGTACCATGGAGTGCACATGGTATTGAACACTATCTGTGTTATTACAAAAAAGTTAAATACTTGCTTTAAAAAGGTTACTTTTTAGATGTATCGCGCTCGCGGTATGTTTCGCCATCTTGCTTATCTGTTGTCTCGCTTTGGGTACATTAGGTTACACTTGCCAAAAGAGGATAATGCAAACTTGCCTCGAGGGAGCGAGGTGTATTTCGTACGAAACCTTTTTTAAACCAAGTATTAATTTTCTGTAATAACACTGTACTAGTTTTTTGTATTAAGAGTTAAAGGAGTTTGCATTAAACCATTATTATCATTCTAAAAACTATCTGAGTAGTCCTAAACAAAGAAATAGTATCCTTAACATTATCCTTTGTGTTGGAGACTACGCATCCATATCTAGGTTTCAATGCACATCAATTATTATTTTATAAAATTAAATTAATAAAATTGGCTGAGTGCCTTAAGCCTTCGCCTTAGTAGTCTGGAGAAGCTGTAAAGGCCGTGCAAGGCCAATAGCATTGTCAGTTAAAAAAAAACGTCAAATATAAAACAGATAAAATTATATATACATTTATGCTTAACTATACTAGCATGTGGATAACGTTAATCATTACTAAAGGAATCACTACCACTCTGTCAGGTGATCAATAGTTGAATTATATAGCTCAGATTGAATCCCAGTTGTGCTTATAAATAGACATGATTGATAAGGGCAATGGTTAAGGGAACTCTGCATTAGGGATGAGTGATATTAGAAAAACATAGATTCAATAGTATTGATGTATGATAAACATCCAGTATCTGTAAAAGCAGAGGTCAACAACAAAAAGAAAAAAGGTCATCCAAAAAAAATAGTATTCCTACAACTTACAAATTTGGTAATTTTCTAGTCTTTAGCTAGTACATGCAAGTTTAACATCGATGTTATCGAAATCACAACATCGCTTTTTTTTCCTAATGACTACACTATTGACCCAGCAAGGTCATAACAGCTTCACCGGACGAATAAGGCGAGCGCTTAAGGCACTCAGCCGATTATATTTGGGCAACCAGCTCATGGGTGCGCGGCACACCTCGGCTTGGCTGTTGCCTGTTGCATGCAAAATCGCGACCTATCCTAGCTAACCTAGCTGACTATTCATATATGTATGAGTTGTTGAAACGTATATGTGTACCAAGCATACACGCCTCAACAACTCCTTCATATATTTATTATTGGAAAGTTGAGTTTTTAAGTTTGATAAGGGAAAAAAGTGAATCCTTCCACTTTCATGTGTAAGCGTGTAGGCGTGCACGTGTGTGGGGGTGATGGTGTAGTGTTGTAGCAGTGATGTATATTTTTGTGTCACTGTATCGCACAAACAACGCACTCAAGGGCTCCCTACCGAGGGATCGAACCTAGCCTTGAGCCATTGCTGTGGGAGGCCCAATGGGGTAGATCAAAACATCGTTGTTTCTGCAATATAGATGAATATCGATCATAGCTACTCTGCATTGCAAGGATAGGATTTCTTCTAGAATTATACTCGAATTCAAATGCAGTGCCTTGTTATGTTGTGATAATATTCATATTGTAATATTGTATACTATTTATGGTATATATCCATTTACAATGCAACTAGTTTGAGGCATATCAGAGTATATGCATGAACAATACTTATTTTTAAAATTAAACATTTTGATTTCTAGACCATGAGAAAATGTATTATTATTAATTATTATATTTTAATATTTGCAGATATTCTTTACTAATACACAATAATGAACATATAAAAGTTGTAATGAATCCTACACCAGTGGATATTGAAATGAACGAGTTACACAAGTGCAAGTGTTGCCATGAATATTTTAATAGTTTTGATAATATGCTCGCACACATCCGCGATGTACATAGCAATGAAACACACAAATCTGAATTATATCATGAGGGTATAAAGCCATATCTTATGAGAAAGAATGGTGAGAAAATGGAATACAAATGCAACTTGTGTGAGCGCGTTTACAAAAAAAAACAAGGATTAGTAGAACATATGAAAAAGATACATGTTGAATATGAAAGAACGTTTGATTGCTGGTGCGGGAAGCAGTTCCGTTCACGAATTAACCTTTCTCTCCATAAGAAACAGCATCGTGCAGACTTAAAAAAAATAAAAAAATTCAAGTGTGACTCTTGCCAGAAGTTATTCAAAACGAGTTGGTGTTTAAACAGACATGTAATGAGTGTTCATTATGATTATGGTAAAACATTTGAATGTTCCTGCGGGGAACAGTTCCGTACACCAATGCACCTTTCAGAACATAAGAATCGGAAGCATAGTACTGATAAAGTAAATAATAAACAATACCAATGTGAATCTTGCCGTAAATATTACAAAAGTAGACTTTCTTTAATAGTACACATTAAGAAGATTCATTATGATTATGGGAAAACATTTGAATGTTTTTGCGGGAAACAGTTCCGTACACCAATGTACCTCGCTAGACATAAGGATCGGCAGCATATGACTGACTTTAAAAAAATAAATAAATTCCAATGTGACTCTTGTCATAAATGTTTTAAAAATAAAAATTATTTAACGATCCATATAAAGAGGATACATTATGATTACATGAAAACATTTGAATGTCCGTGCGGAAAACAGTTCCGTTCACCGATTCACCTCTCTGATCATAAGAATCGACTGCATTGTGCTAGCGTTAAAAAAATAAGTAATCAACAATTCCAATGTGACTCTTGCCATAAATATTTTAAAACTAAAACTAGTTTAACAGTCCATATAAAGAGGACACATTATGATTACAGCAAAACATTTGAATGTTCCTGCGGAAAACAGTTCCGTACACCGAATCACCTTTCTGAACATAAGAATCGGCAGATTTGTGCCGGCGTTAAAAAAATAAATAATCAACAATACCAATGTGACTCTTGCTATAAATATTTCAAAGATAAAGATTATCTAATAATCCATATAAAGATGATGCATTATGATTATGGTAAAACATTTAAATGTTCCTGCGGTAAACAGTTCCGTTCACCGATTCACCTTTCTAGACATAAGAATGGGCCGTATTGTGATGAGGTTACAAAAATGAATAATCAACAATTCCAATGTGAATCTTGCCATAAATGTTTCAAAAATAAACTTTCTTTAAAAGTACACGCTAAGACAATGCATTATGATTATGGTAAAACATTTAAATGTTTTTGCGGGAAACAGTTCCGTACACCAATGTACCTCGCTAATCATAAGAA
>JACEII010000175.1:71588-91197 GCA_014332785.1 Antheraea mylitta
CATGGTAAAACATTCGAATGTTCGTGCGGGAAACAGTTCCGTACACCGAATCACCTTTCTGAACATAAGAATGAGCGGCATTGTACTGGCGTTAAAAAAATAAATAATCGTCAACTCCAATGTGACTTTTGCGATAAATATTTTAAAACTAAACATTATTTAATAGCCCATGTTAAGAGAATGCATTATGATTATGGTAAAAGATTTGAATGTTCCTGTGGGAAACAGTTCCGTACACCGATTAACCTTTCTCTACATAAGAAGCGAATGCATAATCTTGACGTTAAGATTATAAATGATGTCTGATTCCTATGTGACTCTTGCCATAATTTTTAATTGGTTACATGTGTTTCATCCGGCTTAAAACGGCGTATTTTCAAGATTTTTGTTCATACAATAAATGAAATACTTTATTCCAACTTTTTATTATTTTAAACATACATATTAAATAAAAATTTCCTGAGATTTTCAAAAAAAAAATTTAAAACTCCGCCATTGTGAATTCATTCCCGGCGAGCCCTCGGAAAAAAGGTGCTTTCTCGTTGACAGAAGAACAACAAGCAGGATCATCTGAAGTGAAAACAAAATACTAGAATCTGGACGAAGGAAAAAAAATGAAAATCGGATGTTAGACAGCGGTTTTTATATAAAAAAAAACATTACGCGGAATTAAAAAAAGAATAGTTGTAATTGAAAAAAAAAATCCTTCGTCCAAGTCCTTGTAAATTGTAATCTGAAGACCTGTTTTAAATTTCATCCAGATCAGTCGAGTAGTCTTCGAGAAATCTTGACTATCGACTTTGACAACATAGTTTTGAGAAAAACGCATTTTAAGTGACCATAAAACATAAAAAATAATGTTTTTTTCTTGACTTACATTGAATCGTCAATTCCTAGGCCATAAAGTAATGAAATATTATAGTGGACGCTACTTTGCACTTCCGCCTGGAATTGATCGATCACTAAACGTCTAACTACAACAACAAGAAAATCAATTAATATATATTCTGTATATATTAATTATACAAAATATTATTAATATAAATATAATAATTATTAATAAATGCATTAAAATATGTTGTAGATTGACGTGTAAACTCGACAATCGATTACACGTGTTTCGCGCCGTCGGCATTCGTCCACTCGTATCGGAAGAGTCAACATCGATTAGATGATGCTCCGTGACAGAGCGAAACTCGTGTAATCGATTGTCGATATTACACGTCAATCTACAACATATTTTAATTATTATATTTATATAAATTATATTTTGTATAATTAATACATACAAAATATATATTTAATGATTAATTGATTTTCTTTTTGTTGTAGTTAGACGTAGTTCTAATCAATCAATTCCTGGCGGAAGTGCAAAATAGTGTCCACTACAATATTTATTTATGGACTTCCGCAAAGTAACGCGTTCTTCAATCAACTATGAAGTAATGAATCTGCTGCAACTGCGATGTCCCCGGCATCCTTTTTTTCTTGTCTATGAGGAATCCTGGCTTCACAAGTCTCGTTCGCAGATTTTTTCTCGGCGGCGCAGATACGGTTTTCGTCAGCATTTCGGGCATATTCGTGGGAATTTGGGCCAAGTTTTAAGTCCATACAGTGCATGATTAATAGTAATCATGATGTTTCTTCATTAAAAATGCAAGCGGCAGTCAATGCAGCGATATCAATGATCTTAGAACCAGCCGAATGTATTTTTGGACTAATTTTCCAGATCAACTGGTTGTAACTTTCGTTGCTATTTTGTATGAAACCACAAACACATCGCTCCAAAAGCTCATCCTTACTCAGATTTTCGTAAATAGGTTTTACTGTCGTTAAAACATCATTTGGTAATCTATACTGATCTTATAAAGAGCTATAGTTTGTGACGTTGTAGAGGGTAATCTCAGGAACTACTAGTCCGATTTAAAAAAATTCTTTCAGTTTTATATAGCTCATTTATCGAGAATGGTTATAGGCTATATATCGTCACGCCGCGTGATCGATAGGAGCGGAGCACCAATGAAGAATGTTAAAAAAATAGGGCTTTTTTAATCCTTAAAGCTTCCGCTGCGTGTTAAGCGTTAGCCCAAAGTATCTATTTCACGAGAACGAAGTCGCGGGCATAGGTTAGTGGTGTATAGTGTAAAACATGATTAGTATTAAAAAAAGATGAAAATCAATAATTGAATATTGTAGTGTTTTTTGCTGATGTGCTCGTTAAAGAATCATCATGCTGCTCAGGATATTTAAGATTGAACGACTGTCTCCGCTTCCTGGATCGATCTTTTCTACGAACACCGTCCACTAATTGAGATCTCTTCACTTTCGAAATTTATAACCTCAAAACGAACCCCGTGGTTCAACAAGTAATAACGAATGAAGTATTTCAACTTGTTACACTTAGAAAAAGAGGAAAAATAACCTTAAAGGACAAATGAACAATAGGCGAACAGCTGCTCTTTTATACCTGCGGCAAGCGGAGTCTAGCAAGTGGCCTTGTGGGCGCCACTTTAAAAGGCTGTATCTCTGAAACAATTACTCAGATCAACTTTAAATTTTCGGAGAAAATTTCACGAGATGTACATTTTAAAAATCAATTTTTAGAACCCGTGAAATCCATGTAACCCCTTAATAATCCTATACTTACCGATATATATATATATATATAAATAATATATCCTATACCGTATCAAATAATGACATTTTCACGGTCGCCATCTTTATTGAGAATCCTGCCAATTTTGTCAACGCTCACGTCGACCCACCTCCATATATGGGACGTCGTGAGTTTCGCGTGAGCGTATGTTATGACGTCATCAATGACGTTTTCGGCACGACCGCAACGCTCGCGGTTGTTTAGTGGAACGGCGAAAAGGGTGTTGTGAGCGTTGTGAACGTCTAATGGAACGTGCCCCCTAGTAACACTTTTTGCAACAAATGCTTGTGCTCTAAATTTTTTTCTTTTCAAACTCTTCTTCTAATGACAGTTTCATATTAGGCACTCACAAATATTTTTTTAATTCTAATTTGAGAAATAAATATTGGACTTTGTTTTTTGATAAATCTATTCATCATATTTTTATCTGAAACTGTTTAATAAAAGAATACAAAAAATCTTTAAAACGAACAGCAGGAATTTATTAAAGAAATAAATTAATCTTAATAGCAAATAACATTTTATTTTGACACATACCTATGTTTTATTGAATTTATACACTTTAAGATATGATATATTAAGTTAGACTTAAAAAACCTGTACCCCGTGGCCTAATAATACATTAAAAATATATGTCAACTAAATCCACAGATTAATGTATCGATATATTGGAGGAGCTTATTATTAGTACCATAGATAAGATACTATATACTGCGAATTAGTACTATCTAGTATAAAATAGTTGATATTAATAGTAATCTAGTCCCTAAATAAATCACTAAATGCTAAATGGCCCTAAAGAATATATTGACACATCTATATTATTCTCATTACATTGATGTGTCCATGTAACTGAAATTAAAACATTGATATGTTGCAGCTAAACATTAATAATCATTCACCATCGATAAATATAACATCCCTACCACAGATTATATTACAATTGTCAAGTCAAATTGAGGTGTTTGTGGATATTATAATTGTTTTACTCACTGTGAAATATATATTGAAGTGTTGGCGTGGCGACGATGACATATGCAGGCGACTGTGCGTTATATCTCTTGCTGTACTGAGATCGCATACCTACAATATAATTTGAGATTCGTTCGCTTTCAACAATTTCGATGTTCCACATCTACCAGGCGTCCCGTGACAGTTCAATTATTTCGCATAAATAAGATTGTGAAAGTGCAGATGAAAGATTTGATAACATGGATATGGACACCTCAAAGTGTCGAGCACGTAGTTGTGATGCACTGAACATAACAGATCAAGAATCACAGCGAAATTTACAGATGTTTACACCAATCGTGAAACAGGAAAGAGTACAACATTCAGACGAGGCAGAAATATCACAATACATTCATGAAGAAAAAACAATACAGTGTATTGATAAGGAAGAAACATTCTGCAATGATTATATGGTATTATTTATTTTGTTTACACTATTAAAGTGTCTCACGTGTGCAAGAGAGCTAAGTGAGTACTAAGTAATGATGCGAGTTGTCTGGCTGCCACCTAATAAGAGCTGAACATTACGGGGTTGGCATTAGAAATTAGCATCTATGGTCCTTAATAGTTGTTGTATGGGTTTGGTACCCACTTTCAAAAGACACCCACCTCGCCCCGCAGAAATGTACATTTTTTTTTTAAATATGTGTTTGAAATTACATGTAATGGAACAGAACATGATTTTTCCTTCATAGGCGCATTTTTAAGGTTTATCTATACTAATATTATAAAGAGGCAAAGTTTGTGAGTTTGTGACGTTGTAGAGGGTAATCTCGGGAACTACTGGTCCGATTTGAATAATTATTTCAATGTTATATATAGCTCATACGCTAAGATTAATAGGAGCGGAGCACAGATGAAAAATATTTCAAAATCGGGATGTTTTTCCTTTTGAGAACTGCTGCGTGTTAGTGTCGGCATTAGTGTATCTATTCCACGCGAACGAATTAATTTATATGACAAATGGAATGTTTTACAGGATGTTGTATTTTTTGTTTTATTCCTATTATGTTTAAATCAAAATTCAACTGTCTTGATGTCTTGATCCTAGAAAAATATATAATACTAGCCTCTGCCCGCGACTTCGTTTGCTTTCTCAAAAGGAAAAATTATCCCGATTTTGAAACATTTTCATCTGTGCTCCGCTCCTATTGGTATTAGCGTGATGATATATAGCCTATAACCATTCTCGATGAATGAGCTATATAACACTGAAAGAATTATTGAAATCGGACCAGTAGTTCCTGAGATTACCCCCTACAACGTCACAACGTCACAAACTCACAAACTTTACCTCTTTATAATATTAGTATAGATAAATTATTTATATGATCCTAAAAGCTCTCCACATATAATATAGGCAAGCGAGCATAGCAAACTAATCAGAGCAAATCCGACTGAGCCATGTTAGGTTAATAGACAAATAGGGCTTTGCTCCCGCTCTAGTCCTCTATGTAGGTTAGTATTGCGAATACGTCAAATTACTTGTTGTTATAGATTGAATATTTTTTTAAACACTATAAACTTAAATGTAAATTATTTTTCAATATATAAAAAATGAAGGAAGTTATTATAATGTTTTTATTCTCAAGATTTATGCCTTTCCATAAATAATTTATTCCTTATTGCCTAGATATTAATATTTTCAGGCAATTAAAAAATATAGTTAAAATATAAAGGTAAATTTTCTGGGCGCAGTCAAAACAAACATAGCTCAGTTGGAAATTGGTTGCTTCCTTAATCCATGTAATCCCAGTTCCAATCATGACAGCAGAAGAGATATATTTTTTAAATATTTTTTTCTTTTAATAAAATGTTAATTTTATAAGGCAAACCTAACAGTTTATTTTAATTTAAAAATGTTTTTTAAAGAATGGAGCTAGACTCTGTCCTGCAGGTACTTATATATTATTATGGTTTCTTTTTTTTATATATCATAGGCAAAGGTATAGATGAGTCATGAGTTGTGAGTCAACACCAGAGGAGTTGCGAGTGCATTATCAAACTATATATGGGTGAGGAGGAGAAGGGAAAGAAAGGAGGGATGGAGGAAGAGAGGTGGGCCTCCGGTGTTGTTACTGGCTGAGCGAAACGCAACAATACAAGCACTGTTACTTCAAGTCGCTTTTCTGTGAGTCCAGTGGTACTATCCCATACGAGCCGTCCCACTCATGCGGAAATCAGTTATAGCTTCTATGTGGCTCTACCACCTAAGTTTAAGTTGTTTAATTCAAGTCAGTCTTTCTATTCCAGAGTCCGTGTAAACCATTACTGACATCAGATTGTGTCAATTACAGAGATAGTCAGTTTGATGTGTTTGAAGAAATTAAGAAGGAACTACCTGATGATGAATGTCCTCAACCAATTCACGCAAGCAGTAAATTAGTTATTAAAGTAAGTAGTTATTATTTCTGGTTGGTTAAAATTTATTGGTGTATTAACATGAACCTGTTATTTCTAGTTTAGCAATTAGCTTATTGGAATCTACTCTGCCTTCTCAATACATTCTTGATAATTTAATGTATGCCCGAAAGAACCTTGATAAGCTGGATTTCGTAAAAGGTGGACATAGTCTAAATACTAGGAACCGTAACAAATTCGTTATCTCATGTTTTAGACTTAGTAAAATGAGTAATAGTTTTTTTTTTTTTTTTTTTCGAAATGTCTACGCTATTGACCCAGCAAGGTCTTAACAGTTTTTTGGGAAATAGTGTACAGTTCTATAACAAAGTTCCAAAGGATATTATTAAGTATTATATATATTTGTTATAAAGATAAACCAGATCGAGATTCTTGCCGGTTCTTCCCGATGACTGGGTTGTTTCCGAACCGGTGGTAGTTTTTGACGTTCATAAGCGCCTTATTAGAGCCTAAACTGAGTAAAGTATTTTTGATTTTGATTCTTATACATTTCTGAAGATTGAAGTTGTTTTTGTTTGTAGAATGAGGAATTATCACAAGATATAGGAAAACAAGAAATTAAACAAGAAACTTCAGAGGAGAGTGTCACATTAATTAAAAATGAAAAAAACGAAGATGAAAATTATCCATTTATAGTAAAAAAAGAAAATCTAGAGGAGCATAGAGTGTTGGATGATTTTGGAGACTCCAGTGTACATTATGATGTCCTGGTAACTCCTCAACAAGTTCAATGCAATTTGTGTGACAGAACATTCAATAACAGGTGAGTCTTCAACAAACTCTCTCATATATTGTCTCACATTGTACAAATCATTAATTTATTTTCCAAATCTGGTCTGATTAAACTTGGATGTGATATGTAAACACATTATCATGTGTGCATGTTTGTTGCAAATTTGTGTAATATCTATACTAATATTATAAAGAGGTAAAGTTTGTAACTTTGTGAGTTTGTGATGTTATAGGGGGTAATCTCAGGAACGACTTGTCCGATTTTTAAAAAATCTTTCAGTGTTTTATAGCTCATTTATCGAGGAAGGTTATAGGCTATGTATCACCACGCCAAGACCAATAGGAGCGTAGCACTAATGAAGAATGTTTCAAAATCGGTGTTTTTTCCTCTTGAGAGCTTCTGCTGCGTGTTAGCATCAGCCCAAAGTAACTATTCCACGCGAATGAAGTCGGGAAGGTGCTGGAAAGGGTTGTCTCTTCCCGAGTCGCCCAGCACCTGGAGGGAGTGGGGCCGAATTTGTCGGACGCGCAGTTCGGCCTCCGGACAGGGCGTTCTACAGTAGACGCCCTGTGCCTCCTAATGTCACTGTTGACGGAGGCGACCTCCCAAGGGGAGAGGGTCTTGGCGGTGTCCCTAGACATCGCCAACGCCTTCAACAGTCTGCCGCACGGTGTCATACGGGAGGCTCTCCGATATTTCGGAGTGCCTCCGTACCTGCGACGGCTGTAGGAGGCGTACCTGGAGGACAGGGAGGTCGCTTACGTTGACGGCGACGGGCGGATGGTCCGGCGGGCTACAAGGCGGGGCGTTCCACAGCAGTCAGTCCGGGGCCGCTCCTAGAAAATGAGCTACGACTGGGTGCTCCGCGGCGCGCTCGCATATGGAGCGCACCTTTTTTTTTTAACGTGGAGAGAATATCCTCATGGACTGTCAAAGCTCCCGGGGGGAAGCCTGACTTGAGCCGCCCATCCCTGCGTGCAAGTCACGCAGGGGTGGGGCCGAAAGCGGCGACTCGAACCGGCTAAAACTCCACGACAACCTACGCCGCACTATGGGAGTGTCCCGGGGTTGCGTGAGCAAGCTCCGCGACACCCCCGGCTGCAGGCGTTCCCCACGCCACACCCGGCTGAGGCAGCCCGGTTGCAGGACTGTCTCCCAGCCCGCCGAGCCCGTTCAATGGGAGTCCAGGCAGGCCCCCCGACCCTTTCTCCCTGGGTTCGGTCGACAGCGGAGAAGCCAAGCGACTCCGCCGCCACCCCGCGATGATTTTTACCGAGGTTTACTCCTCCTACTCCACCTGAACCCGCCTGAGGTTCCCACCGGCCTACGCTAACCTAAGCATCTCCCCCCCATCCCACGATCCTAACCCCTACCCTACCTATCACAAACCCTAATCCCTCCAATCCCTGGACTTCCCCACCCACTAGGTAGGTAAGCAAACCAGCGGTTGATATGGAACGCACCTAATCTGCTACGCAGATGACACCCTAGTCGTAGCCTGGGGGGACTGGAGAGAGATAGAGCACCTGACCACGATGGCCAAAACCATCGTGGTCAGGCGCATAAGAAGGTTGGGCCTCAGGGTGGCCCTCGAGAAGACCGAGGCCATCCTCTTTCATGGGCCTCGGCGGGGGCCACCATCTGGGGCTCACATTATGGTTGAGGGCGCCCGGATCAGGTTGGGGTATAAGGTACTAGGGCCTCACTCTGGACCAGCGCTGGCGGTTCGAGCTCCACTTTGCGGGGCTCGGGCCGCGAATTACTAGGGCGGCGGCGGCACTCGGCCGGTTGCTCCCCAATATTGGGGGCCGGGTGCCGGGTGCCTTCGACTCTTCATGGGAGTCGTGTAGGCGATGGCTGCCTACGGGAAACCGGTCTGGGCTGATGCCCTCGGTGCCACCAACGTGCGCGCGCTACGCAGTACGCAGTGTACGGTGGCGCAGAGGGCAATCCGGGCATACCGGACGGTGTCATCGGCGGCGGCCTTTACGCTCACCGGCTCCCTTCCCTGGGAGCTGGAAGTGCTCGCCGCCGTGTACGAATTCACGGTGGCGAAGAAGCGTAATGGGGAGCCTCCGGCTCCCAGTAAGAAAGTTGTTAAAAGGCGGGAGTTGCGAGGGGGGCTATAGGGAGGTGGATGCAGGACCTGGCGGACGCGCGCTTCGGGACGCACATCGTCGATGCCGTCCGCCTGGTCCTGCGGGAGTGGATTGGGAGGAGATGGGGCTCCCTGTCGTTCAGGCTGGTGCAGGTGCTGACCGGTCACGGTTGTTTCGGGTGGTACCTGCACCGGATCGCTCGCAGAGAGCCGACCGCAGTCTGCCATGAGTGCGGCGCTGAGGAAGATATCGCGCAGCACACTGAGTGTGCTGCGTGGGAGGTGGAGCGCCGCACTCTGGTGGCGGTGGAAGGAGAGGATTTGTCGCTGCCGAGCGTGATCTTGTCCATGCTCGGCAGCGAGCAGATGTGGCGAGCAGTAGCCTCCTTTTGCGAGGAAGTCATCTCGCAAAAGGAGGCGGCGGAGAGGGCCCGCGAGGCGGACCCCCTCAGTGGCCGTTTTCGCCAACGGAGGAGGCGGCGCTTTGCCCAACTCCTGCCTTGGTAGCCGGACCTGAGGGGATGTAGTCAGGGTGTTCAACCCCTCATTGCACAGGTCCGGCGGACGAGGGAGGGCAGCTGGTGTGTACCCAGCTGCCTCTCTATAGGTAGGAGCCCGGCGGCCACCTTCCGCCGGGCGGACCGTTGGGGTGGCTATTCAAGGGGAATAGCGAAGAACGATCCCTTGCCGCCCCATCACTGTCGGTACACCGTGGGGTTTTAGTCCGTGCGAGTCGGAGATAACACATCCTCTCCCCCAGGAGGGTTTTTTTTTTTATTGAAGCACGACTAAGTAACTGCCCTATGCCTGATGGTAAGCATAGTACAATTCAAGAACAGTGGCGACCACCGCGAGACAGATCATCCATCGTCGGTCTCCGCTGTCATGCCGGCCATAATGACGAAAGTCACCCGGTACTGGATATGCACAGGCTGATCCCGAAACGCGACATGTAAAAGCGAGTCACTATGATGGGCTTTTTCGCCATGTACATAGTGGTTGCGACCCAGTCGGGCTGTATAACCCTACCACCTCGCTATCGCCATTGCCTCGTTCGTTGATCAGCAGGGTGCACCATGTGCAGGTGAGGTTGGCTTGGGTGTCTCAAGTCTTAAGATGTTACTCGACACTCCTTACACCCCTCCATAAGGGATTTCCCCACGTAAAAAGATCCAAGTTTGTTGCTGTTTCTTTTGGATGACCCAAATTCTTTTTGTTTAACTGGTGGTGGTTTTGATATTCTTAAAGATCCTCTCAGAGCCTAAGTTTGAGAAATGTATTGTAATTTAAGAATACATTTTTTTTATCATTGGATATGATTTTTTTTTTCGAACTCATTACGCTGTTCATCTAACAAGGTCTTAACAGCTTCACCGGACTACTAAGGCGAGCGCTTACGGAACTCAGCCAATCTGGATATGACTGCGAAATTATACTTTTATGTCTAACTATACTGGTGCCTTTATGACACTAACTCTTACTCAATGAATCCAAACCACTCTATCAATTGTCTCATAGTTGAGTGATATTGTTCAAATTTAGCTTCCCATTGGTATTTGTAATTGTATGTAGTCCGGTGATGCTGTTAAGACCTTGCCGGGTCAATAGCGTAGTCAGATCGAAAAAAAAGAAGGTATATGTAAATGGACATGATTGATAAGAACAACAGTTAATGGGGCTGTATTTTTCGGCAATATGATTTCTTCTAAATTTGTATTTGAATTCAAATGCAGTACAGTCTTTATATTGTGATAATACTCGTATAAATTGTTTACTATTTATGGGGTATACCCTATTCCAGTGAAACATGCTCGACACAGATCAGAGCATGTACGTAGTATGTGGTCAAACCTAGCAGGAATCATTTTGTAGGTGGTAGAGCCACGCTGAAGTTATTACTGGCTTCAGAATGAATGCGTCGGCTCGGCCGGGGTAGTACCACCTGACGCACAGAAAACCGACGTGAAGTAACACTGCTTGCATTATTGCGTTTCGTTCGGTCAGTGAGAGCGCCGGAGGACCACGTCTCCACATTTTTTCCCACTCCTCGTCCCTTCTTCGACCCCTCCCTAACCCAACACAGGCTTGCAACGCAATTGCAACTCCCGTGGTGTTGCAAGTGTCTATGGACGGCGATGATCATTTAACACATGTTGACCGGCATGTTCGTTACTTTTACATTAAAAAAATCAAAGAAATAACGACTTCTTTTTTATATTGAACAGCATAATTTATATAAGGGAGCCTATATTATTAAAAATTATTCTATTTTATTGTTTTCAGATACACTTTACTAATACACTATAATGAACACAAAAATAATTTCATGTATCCTACACAAGTGGATATTGAATTGAATGAGTTACACAAGTGCAAGTGTTGTCATGAATATTTTGATAGTCGTGATAATATGCTTGCACACGTCCGCGATGTACATAGCAATGAAACACACAAATCTGAAATATGTCCTGAGATTATTAAGCCACATCTTGCTAGAAAGAATAGTGAGAAACTGGAATATAAATGCAACTTGTGTGAGCGCGTTTATAAAAGTAAACATTATTTATTATTCCATATAAAAACGATTCATGTTGACTATGGAAAAATGTTTGAATGCTCGTGCGGAAAGGAGTTCCGTACACCAATTCACCTTTCTCTCCATAAGAGCCGGCAGCATAATTCTAAAGCTAAAATAATAAAGAATCAAAAATTCCAATGTGACTCTTGCCATACTTTTTTCAAATCCAAAGCTATTTTAAAAACTCATATAAAGAGGATGCATTATGATTATGGGAAAACATTTGAATGTTGGTGCGGGAAACAATTCCGTGCACCAATGCATCTTTCTCTCCACAAGAAGCGGCAGCATAATTCTAAAGTTGAAATGATAAATAATCAACAATTCCAATGTGACTCTTGCCATAATTTTTTCAAAACAAAACCACTTTTAATCGCCCATATAAAGAGGTTGCATTATGAGTATGGTAAAACATATGAATGTTTCTGCGGGAAACAGTTCCGTACACCGGTCTCCCTTTCTCGCCATAAGAGCCGGCAGCATAATCCTAAAGTTAAAATTATAAATGATCAACAATTCCAATGTGACTCTTGTCATATTTTTTTCAAAAACAAATATCTTTTATTAGCCCACTTAAAGAGTATGCATTATGATTATGGTAAAACATTTGAAAGTTCCGGCGGGAAACAGTTTGGTACATCGAGTGATCTTTATCAACATAACCAAAAGATGAATGGTTCTGACGTCTTAAATATAAATAATGGTGGATTCCAATGTCATATTTGTCAGAAACTGTTGAAAACTAAAAAGTATTTAGCAGCACATATAAAGAGTGTTCATTATGATTACGGTAAAACATTTGATTGCCGGTGCGGGAAACAGTTCCGTACACCGAGACGTTTACGAATACATGAAAGTTTGATGCATAGTACTAACAATGAGAACTCTGACAAATACCAATGTGACTCTTGTGGGAAAATTTTCAAAAACAAAGAGTATTTAACGAGTCATATAAAATATGTCCATTATGATTATGGTAGTATGTTCTTATGTTGGTGCGGGAAACAATTCTCTAAACCAATACTCTTACGTAGACACGAGAGACAGCAACATAATAATACTAATATGGCAGCGTTAAAAGCGCAATTCCAGTGTGATTTTTGTCCGAAACTTTTTAAGACAAAGAAATATTTAAAAAATCATACAAAAAGAGTGCACCATGATTATGGTAAACTGTTTGAATGTGTGTGCGGAAAACAGTTCCGTACACCGATACGTTTAAGAGATCACGAAAAGCTACGGCACCACAATAAAAACAAATACATGGCGGATGTAAATACAAATATTGCGATTTAGTTTTTAGATTGTAATGATAATCAGCTTATTAAATTCAAATACTAGCTGACCCTTGCAACTTCGTCTGCACAAAATCGATTATTACCTGTTTCAATTGTATTTTTATCCGCGAAAAATCTTAATAAACCTAAAACGCGATCGCAGTGACATCTACCGTTTTCAATTGTAAATCCGAACTATACAGGGACTCACTCAAACATATACCCAGTTGGTATATGAGAAATTTTCTAAAATAAGCCTAAACCTGTTCGCAGCTTCATCTACCGGGTTCAATTAAGATATTTAACCTACATATATTGCCGATAAATTGATTCTCAGTATAAATGATTTTTTGCCAATTTCAATTACATTCCTTGTGATTAACTAATGGAAATATATATATTTGCCAAAATAAACGTCCATATCACTGATGGATAATATACCTTTCTAACATTGAAAAACAATCAAAATCGGTGGTATCAAAACGATAAAAGTGTGAAATACAGCTTAATGTTTAACTAATCTGTCTATATGTATCTATATATATCACAAAGAAAATTCACTAAAATCCGTCAAGAATTTCATTGAATACAAATTTTAGTCTTTCATCCGTTATCCTAGAGAACCTCTTGTGTTTTATGGGACAAAAAGCATCCTAAATGTAATCTTGTAGTATTAGTTACCACTGTGTCAATTTCGTCGAGATTGGTTCAGTACTTTCAGAGTGGTATGTGTTCACAGAGACAGACAGACAGACAAAAATGGAAAATAGATTATTTTTGACTTCTGTATCGATAACAAAGGTTACTTCAATTATAATTATCAAAAAATGTTTAATATATAAGTTTTGACCTGTTTACAGTTTTATTTACATTAATACTTCTAATTCAGCTGATAGAGAATTTCACAATGAAACGTCAATTCGTCTTGGCGCAATCGTCCTGTATGTCGACTTATTCGTATCGACGGGGACGTTGGTTCGAATCTCACCGTTCACCCCTTTTCTTTTTTTTTAAGATGCTTAGCGTGATGAAATGTAGCTTACACTTTTATCTAATCTTACTGCTTTATATAACACAAAGAAGAGTTACCAAATTCCGACAAGAATTACGTGAACTACGAATTTTTAACTTTCGTCCGTTATGCTGGAGAAGCCCTTGCGTTTTATGGGACAAAAAGTATCCTGAATATAGCCTTGTGATATTAGTTATCACTGTGTTAAGTTTCGTTAAAATTGGTTCAGTACATTCAGTGTAATAGGGGTTTAGATTCTAGACTTTATCCTGGAGAAACATTTGCGTTTTATGGGACAAAAAGTATATTTGATGTAATCTCGTAATATTAGTTATCACTATGTTAAGTTTCGTCAAGATTGGTTCAGTACTTTCAGAGTGATGCGTGTTCATAGGGACAAAAAGACAGGCAAAAATTGTAAAAAGATTGATTTTGGCTTCTATATCGATAACATAGTCTCCCCTGATTAAAATTTTAAAAAAATATTTAATGTACAGATTTCGACTTGTTAATTTTTTTTTATTATAGTATAGATAATAGATACATATGTACAGGCAGTCCTCGACTTACATCGTTTCGATTTACGTCGTTTCAAGTTACGTCGACATTGTTTTGACACTATTTCTCAAGCATACTTCAATAGTTTCGATTTCCGGCATTGGAGAATTCACTTTTCGCGGGGATTACCCAGCACATGCCACTGATTTTGTTCAGTTCGTTCATGGAGAACGGACAACCATGTTTTTACATACATATTTAAGTGAATTTTAATCTAACTATGCCACCTAAACAAAACAGTAATAGTAAAGAGAGTATATAGAGTAAGAATACGAGAGTGGATCCTAACCCTCGACTTTTACATGTAAATATATGAAAAAATATCTATCGACTTACGTCGTTTCGATTTACGTCGCGTATTTCGAGAACCTAACATGTCGTAAGTACGAGGACTGCCTGTACCAGAAATTCGATTTGTGGTCCGGGACGTCAGATCCGGTCTTGGTTTTTTTTTTTTATGTGAAAGATCTATAGGTGTGGGTAAACCTTAATTGTTGGCGAGGCGACGCGGTGGCGACTCAAAGCACAAACATTGGACTATTACCGAAATAGGTAAACACATTTGCAACCATATTTAATATTCTGTGAAGTTGCACACATGTGAGAGAGATGCGTAGATAGAAATGTTTTGCCGTCAACGACTATAGCACGTTGAAAACACCAGTTCTCGCCCGAACACTGAAGCAACATCGGGCACGGTCAGTACTTGGATGGGTGATCGCCTGGGAACACCGCGTGACGTTGGCTTTTTGCTGCTTAAATTAATCTTCAGTGTTTTTTAAAATGACTATATCTTGTAATATGTAAAATTTGGGTATAATATAATATTTTTATAATATGCAGTTTCAATTATTTTTTTTTTGAGATTCGTTCAGTTCGAACAATTACAATATTTCACGTCTGCCAGGCGTCCCGTGACGACTCTTTTTTCTATTTGAACCGGAACTCAGTTCATGGTACGAGAATAATTTATAGGCAAGAGAAATTAGGTGGCAAATCTGGCCAGTGAAGTTAATTGTAGAAGCACAATTCTGTATTATCTTTATTAATAAATTTATTCTGTACGTGTGTATGTCACTGAGCTCCACCTAAACGGCTGGACCGATTTTGATGAAATGTGTGCGTCTTCCAAAGGATCCAAGAATGGTTAACATTTACAATTGGACCTGGTAGATGCCGTTGCGGTCGGGTTTATCAGGATGGGACAACGTCCGCGGTTTGCTATTACGTATATAAATATGGAAATATAATGAAAATCGATTAAGCCGTTTAGGCAGAGAAAAATTACGAAAATGTTTTTCTGAGATTATTTACAATATACCAAGTGTTCTTGAAAAGCAACACATTTTTAGTAAGATATATATATGTGTTTGTGATATTATTTGAATATCAGCCCCGATAATAGTGAATGCGCGTGAACAGACACTGAAACGAAAGACTTGTCATATTTTATGGAAGTTCAGATCTAAAATATATCGAGAAATAAGATTGTACTTACTATATTTAAATAGATTTATGAGAATCACATCACTAAGCACTTTGAAGAAAGCTATTCCATGGAAAATAAAGTTTTCGTCTTCATTAGGGCTTATAGCTTAAATGTGTTTAATAGTAATTGTACTTATATAGAATGTAACGTTATTTAAATAAATATTAAAACAAAATATCCATTTTATTTTGTCACAAACCTACACTTCAATGAACTATTAATTTTAAGATAAACATTAAGCTTAATAAATCTGTATCCTGTGGCCTTAATACATTAAAAACGGTCAACTTCTATTGTATTTTTGGTAACCAGTCTTCTATTTAGTAGACTATTACTGCCATTATCAAGTGAGTATGATATTACAAGTTACTTGATATAATTTCAATAACAAATTGGTGGCCGTCTTGTTAGAACCCTCCAGGGAGTTTTTGTGGCACCTCAGAATTTCATGCTCCGTGGTATTATTTTCCATTCGCTTCACTTATGCACAATAAACTAACCATATTACATAAAAAACCACCAACTTTACACAATATAGAGTCAAGTAACACAAGATTATGAATAAAATATAAAATCCACTACATGACAGACTGAAATCCCGCCAAAAACTGCAACTTAATCCTTGGGGGGTGTTCTTCTAATCATAAACTAGGGGAGTTCGCTTAAGAAATATATAGATATTTATATTTTTTGTAAAATATCGAATACAAGTATCGATATATAGAATATAAACATCGATATTTTTAGAATCCTTGGGATGTTCTTCTGATTATAAACTAGGGGTGTTCGTTTAAGAAATATATAGATATTTATATTTGTTGTATAATATCGAATCCAAGTATCGATATATAAAATAAAAACATCGATATTTTTACACTATTCAATAATCCAAAACATAATATTACCTTTATTTATTTGATCCTGCTTCTCATCATTTTATTTTATGTCTGTAATGCCACATCACTATTAAGTTAATTTGTTTACAAAATATTTAAAAACTAAATGAAAAATACGCATATAAAATGATTTGATGCAATACACGTTAGAACTTGGGTGTAACGTTAGATAGTAAACTGCCTGGTATTCAACACTGCCAATATATAGTGAATAAGTGTGAACGCCTTATAAATATGTTAAGATGCTTATCTGGTGTGTGGTGGGGTGCACACCCATTCTCACTTAAGCTTATTTATAACGCTCTAATTAAAAGTTTACTTGATTACGGTTCGTTTTTATTAGAACCGGGTAACATAACAGCATTCAAAAAATTGTCCTGTATACAATCAAAGCTATTAGAATAGTGTCGGGTGCAATGAAATCTAGTCCTTTAAATGCACTACAAGTAGAATTTAGTGATCTGCCATTATTTTTAAGACGTCAATATCTTTCTGATAGTTATTTCTTTACTATTTTACAATTTTCGAAGCATCCAATAATTTCTAAAATAGAATCATTGTTTAAACTATACTAACAAATCATCTTTCTGAAAGTATAAATCTTTACCTACATTAGTTCAAAGTTTTCTAAAATATAAATCACTTTCTGCACCTGTTTATAGTTTGGATGTTTTGTCGGTATATAATACTAATTATAATGCCCTGTTTGTTCAAACGGATATTGTGTATAATGCTCATACATTTGAGGATTCATCTAAATCCAAAATTAATTTCCAGGTAATGAGAGAAAATAAAAAGTGGCAACATTACCACCATATTTATAGTGATGTGTCCAAGTACTCGCATGATAGTTTTATTGGGGTAGACATGCGCAAATCATGTCCGGAAGCGGACCGGACATGGAACGATTAACATAGCGTTCGGAACTAGGTGCGGTTAACATGTTCGCGGAACTAGCTAGTTCCACAAGTTTAGATGTATAGTGTCGGTTCATGTCCTGCATTCAACGTCCAAATAGGTCCTTACAGTTCCTCGGTTTTATTGAAATACATTGCCTAGTAAGCAATTTTATACATTCTTAAAAGTAAAATTGTCGGTTGATTTATTATATACTAGCTGACCCGTGCAACTTCGTGTGCACCAAATCGGTTATTATCTGTTTCAATTATTTTTTAAATGCGAAAAATCTTACTAAGCCGATTGCAGCGACATCTACCGTTTTCAATTGGTAATCCGAACTATACAGGGGCTTACTCAAATATATAGGCCATGGTTATGTGAAAGAAATTTAAAAATAACCCTGTAACCCGTTCGCAGCATCACCTATCGGGTCCAATAAAAAAAAAACTAACCTACATATATTGCTGATATATGTCTTCCCAGTATTGAAAATAGATGATTTTTGCCGAATTCAATTATATCCATTGTGATTAACTATTAATGTGATAACTAACTATTAATGTAAATTATTGTGATTAACTATATATGAAAAACTATTGAATAAACATAAAAACACTCGCATATGTGTATAACTTTTAATGCTTCAAAATATTTCAACTTAGCGCCATCTATGGACCTAAAAGGTTTTCTTCATCCTGACTCGCTGTTTTCACTTCTCACAATCGGATTTGTATGGAAAATCTCACCTATTTTCGGTTATCAGTCGCCTATGTAGATGGCACTTTAAACAATTTTTTTTGACAAGTTTGATAACAAAACGTGGTGGACGACAATTACTTTTGACATTTCAAACTGACAACTTTCAAATATTTATTCACTTTACGTTTCTGTTATGTGTGGTCTGGTGGTAAAGTTGCTTAGGTTATATTCAACGAAGACGCGTTGGGGCGAAGGTTCGAAACCCAACGGTTTTTTTTTGTTATATTTTATTTTTAAGTAGCACAGGGTAACATATGTCTTAAATTGTTACATAATCTTACTACTATAAGATTAATTCGTTAAGAATTTTATGAACTTGAAATTTTTTACTTTCGTCCGTTATTCTGCAGAACACCTTGCGTTTTATGGGACAGAGAGTGGATCCTGGATGTAGTCTTGTAATATTAGTTATCACTGTGTCAAGTTTATTTAAAATTGCTTCAATACTTTATACTAGCTAACCCGGTGTACTCCGTTCCGCTTCAGAGTCAAGTAATGAGCATATTTAGGACACTAAAATAAATTCAAAATAATTAAGTTCAATTTTTAATTAGGATAATAAAATTAAGGAAGAAATAAATTGAAAAAAAAAAACAAAATAATTTAATGACGTTACACATTTGCAAGACAAAAGCAAGTTATTTGCTTTATGGGCCATATATTTGTGTATATAGATTGCACTCATCAGTAAGGCACCATGTGATAAGCCAACATTTTCATTTTCACTTTTTACACAGTCAATATATTAATGAATGCTGTGTAGTGTATACCAATAATTTCATTATAAATGATATAGTTTGAGTTCTCTACATCTTTATTCTTATCCATCATAATTAGTCGTGCACTCAATCACTCATTATTTTTGTTGTTAGCGATGATTTTTGGGAATATCTAATTGATGAATTCACCTTTTAATAAGACAAAATTACAGATTATAAATAGAGATTAGAAATTAGATGCACTTTTTGTTTGATGGAGCGCCTTATAGAATTATGATAGCATAATTCAGCATGTAAGAAATTGCGCATGAAACTATACTAATATTTTGGCCGATGTTTTTTTATTAATGGGATGTTGGGAATGGGACCCTTACAGGTAGATTTTTTTTAAATGATTAATAACCCAATGTCATACTTAAAGCAAAGCATTACGCATCATTATTGTATAACAGAATACGGAAAGTTTTTGTCCAACTACTTATACTTACTCGGTTCGATTTCG
>JACEII010000175.1:112732-185267 GCA_014332785.1 Antheraea mylitta
TTTTTTTTTTGAGATTTGTTCAGTTCGAACAATTACGATGTTTCACATCTGCCAGGTGTCCCGTGACGGCTCTTTTTCTATTTGAAGCGGTATTCAGTTCATGGTACAAGAATAATTTGTATGCAAGAGAAATTAGGTGGCAGATCTGGCCAGTGTAGTAAATTGTAGAAGCACAACTCTGCATTATCTTTATTCATAAATTTCTTCTGTATGTGTGTATGTCACTGAGTTCCTTCTAAATAGCTGGACCGATTTTGATGTAATGTTGTGTGTGTTCAGAATGGGACAACGTCCGCGGCTCGCTATTACGTATATAAATATGGAAATCGATTAAGCCCTTTAGGCGGAGAAAATGAAGAAAATGTTTTCACGAGATTTATAATATAACTGATATTTAAGGTGTTCTTGAAAAGCAAAACATTATTTAGAAAGATATATGTGTTTGTGATATTATTTGAATATCCGCCCCGGAAATAGTGAACAGACATTGAAACGAAAGACTTGTCATATTTTATGGAAGTTCAGATCTAAAATATATCGAGAAATAAGATTTGTACTTACTATATTTCAATAGAATTATGAGAATCGCATCACTAAGCACTTTGAAGAAAGCTATTCCATGAAAAATAAAGTTTTCGTCTTCATTGGGGCATGTTATGGGCTTACAATGTGTTTAATAGTAATTGTACTATATAGAATGTAACGTTTAATAAATAAATATTAAAAGCAAAATATCCATTTTATTTTGTCACAAACCTACGCTTGAATGAATTATCAATTTTAAGATAAAGGTTTGGCTTAATAAATCTGTATCCTGTGGCCTTAATACATTAAAAACTGTCAACTTCTATTTTATTTTTGGCAACCAGTCTTCTATTTAGTAGACTATTACTGCCATTGTCAAGTGAGTATGATATTACAAGTTTCTTGATATAATTTCAATAACAAATTGGTGGCCGTCTTGTTAGACCTCTCCTGGGAGTCTTTGTGGGAAATGAGAATCCATGCTACGTGGTATTATTTCCGATCCACTTCATATGTGCACAATAACCAAACTATATTGCGTAAGGCACCACCAACATTACACAATATAGAACCAAATAACACAAGATTATGGACAAAATATAAAGACCAATGAAGGGCATTCCAAGATCCCGCCAAAAATTCCAACTGTCAACTTAATCCTTGGGGGTGTTCTTCTGATTATAAACTAGGGGAGTTCGCTTAAGAAATATATAGATATTTATATTTGTTGTAAAATATCGAATCCAAGTATCGATATATAGAATATAAACATTGATATTTTTACACTTTTCAATAATCCAAAACATAATATTACCTTTATTTATTTGATCCTGCTTCTCATTATTTTATTTTATGTCTGTAGTGCCATATCACTATTAAGTTAATTTGTTTACAAGATATTTAAAAACTAAATGAAAAATACACTAATGAAATGATTTGAAGCAATATACGTTAGAAGTAGTACATAACAAATCTGATAAATACTTACTTCAATATAATGATACAGCATATATAAGAATCAAATAAGAAATATAATTATCGTTGTGAGATATAATATAAAAGATCAATATGTCTTCAATATAAAATACTGTCACAAACGGGTAGAGATCAGGTTCATAAACATAATAAAAAAGTAATATTACATATATTTTCAACTTCGAACTAGCAATCAGATGATTCGTTAACTCAGATGTTTTAGAGTAATTTAATTGTAGTAGCAAGTAAAAGTCTTACATAAACTTGTCTTAGATATACAATCAAAACAATGAGTTATTTGCGTCACCGCCAACCAAACAGCAGAAGACGACACAAGAGGAGTGAGCTTGAATGAAAGTAAATATATTGAATCAATTACGAAGGCTACAGTCGAAGGGTTCAAAAAAGTGCAACACTTTACTATATATGTTTTAATATAATTAAAATTACAATTTTATTTACAATTAGTTACTACTAGAGAGGTGACGACAGATCGATGTTAGAATCTGAATTGTCCCCCTTGAGCGCGATGCCTCAGTCGTAAACGAAATATGCGGAACACATGTTTCAGTGCCTCATGGCTAGGTGGTGTTGCAAGAGCGGGCAGCGTGTTGCAGCGTTAGCTCTTTAGGCTCGTGGAGTGTTTCTCTGGGTCACCGCCTAGTCATTCATCTTAGCGCCACGTGGATGTGTAACAAACCTATAGAATCTACAGCCTACATATGTTAAGAGTGAATGGTTGATCTAACAGGACAGATTAGGTAATTAAGCTGTCTACTATCTTAAATTTAATCGAAATTGAAGTCATCAAGCTATGTTAAATCCTATATTTTTTATTAGATTCGACAAAAAAATAATAAACTGAATATTCTATAAATAAATATATCGCATACAATAAATATTTTGGAATACATCGAATCAATCCGATATATTGTATGAAAAACATCGTATAAGTTCGATATATCGATGTAAAGTGAATATCCCTATTATAAATATCAATGATTAATTATTGCAATATGTTGGATAAATTCATGTTATTTTCGATGTATTCTAAGGAGTTTATTTCATTACACAATAATATGAGATAAAATAGAGAAACGTTAACAGCATCTGTTTATAATTTAAAATGCTCAGTATTAGAAGAAATACTGATATTATTTTGATAATTCTCGATATTTCTTATTTAAAACTTCAATAAACTGATGGATTTATTACTTTTATATAGAAACACAAGCAAGGTAGAGTATTATACAAAAATTTCTTATTATGCGTATTATGTATTATGGTCAATTGTTATTGACTAGTAAGTGTCTGTTGTTGTCATATTTTTATAAAATGTAAAACTATCATAAAGTCTTGCTGAATAAAGGCATATAAGTGGTATTTTTGTATTTATTACAATTTATTCAGCAATAAAATTTGTAAAAGTAGATTTCCAATGTAGCCATTTTAAATCCGCAGCCGTTGTACTTGGTTCGACGTCAAATCGTTCAAGCCGCAGATATCGAGACATCGTTTTTAAATTTTCGTTATACGACATTTTATTTCCTTGATATTATCCTTTTATTTGTAGTAACTTTTCGAAAAGTCGCTGGAGAAGCGCCAGAGATATCTTCTACACCTCTGTTATTGGTTGAGCTAGTGTCAGAAGAAATAAAATTAAGAAGTGATCTGCGAGATCGACAAACATTTGCAAAAAGTCCCTTTTAGTACAAAAGTGACATTTAGCGTT
Source organism: Antheraea mylitta (assembly GCA_014332785.1). NCBI lineage: Eukaryota > Metazoa > Arthropoda > Insecta > Lepidoptera > Saturniidae > Antheraea > Antheraea mylitta. The sequence continues at coordinate 115,965 of JACEII010000175.1, forward strand.
AAAAGCTGGACATTTATCTCTTTTGTGTCGGGAATCACCATCGCCATTTACGATGTTGGAAAGACGCTGCCATAGGGTTTGATGCTGTTGATTCTATTGTTACCTTTGACTCCTTAGATACAGTATTTTCTTTATATTCTAAAACGTTTAGGTAAGATGTGGATGGTAAAGAGTTTCCATAAGCTTTAGTATTATTTTCTACTGATTCCAGAGTAAGAGCTTGATTTAAGGCGCTATCGAAATTAAAGGTACAATTCTCTAATAATTTTTGTCGAATTTTTTTGGGAACAGATTCCTGATATAAATGCTTCGCGAATAAATTCTTGTTTATAAATTTCACCCTTGACATCTTGAAAGTTACATTCTTATGTACTATGGTCAAACGTCATTGACAATGTGCTGAATATGTAAAACGGTATAATGTAATATGAAAATACATTGAGTCATTACGGGACGCTTGGCAAATGTGACACATCGAAATTGTTTTGTATAAGCTATATGCATAAAAGAACATATTACGACAGGAATAGGAATCAGCTATCTTATAATCAAAAGATACAGCATTACAAATTTATTGCATAAAATAACTGTTATGAACTCAAACCTTTTTATACATTTTAAAAATAGAATTTGAAATATTTATATATATATTGTTTTACGTCTATTATTACATTAGTTGTCATTTTAAATAAAATGTGTTTTATTTCATTGGCGACGAAGTGAAAGTTTTATAATGAATAATGAACAATTTGCACATTTCCTGAGTGTACAACAAGCCCAGCAGGAACAAATATTACAATTATTAAAATTATTAATACCCAAGATACATTCGGAAAATGTTACATCGGACGACGATACAAAAGGCGTGACGAACGCCTCATCTTCAAAATGTATGGGTAAAATAGCTATATTTAAGAATTTTAACATTGATAAATTCAACCCTCAAACATGCAGAATTGAAGAATTTGTAGAATATTTTGAAACCAAGTGCAAAATATTCAATATTTCCGATGTGATATTAAAGAGAGATTTACTTTTAAATTCTTTAACACCAGAAATTTTTCATGAGGTGAAAGTAGCACTTACACCTAACTTTGAGTCGAGCGGTTACGATGACATTTCGATTAAACTTTTAGACTTATATCGAATTAAAAAAACAAGATATAGAGCTTTAACTGAATTTTGGAACTGCGTTCGTGACACATCTGAATCCATGGAACATTATGCAAACAGACTCAAAAGCTTAAGCCATGCTTGTGGCTATAAGGACACACTATTAGAATGGCAATTACGCGATCGTTTTGCTACAGGGTTAAATCACCCAGAACTTGAGACAGACCTTAGACAGAGATGGCCCGATCTACAAGAAAATGAGGGAGGAAAAATTAATGAAGTTACTTTTCTCCAAATTTTTAAGTTTGCCCAGTCTCGTGAACAAGCTGAACATGACCAGCCGAGTCAAAATGTTAACAAAATCCAGAGGACTAACACAAAAACTGCAAAAAACCATATAAGCATACGCAAACTACCTTCTAATGGATGTATAAGATGCGGTAAGAAAATTAAACATAAAATTTTTGAATGTTCAGCCAAAAATCACACTTGTGCAGAATGCAACACGAAGGGGCATTTTGAAAGTTGCTGTATTAAAACTAAACGTGCTTATATATCCCCTGTAAGGAAATTTAACAAACCCAAACTACAGAAAATTACCGAGAATAATTCATCGCACATATCGTTTACGTCTACAGAAAATAGCGATGATGATAATGATGATGATGAACTTGTATATAATGTGACAGGCACCTCCCAAAAAGGCTGTAAACAAATCGATGTACTAATCAATGGTCTAAGTTGCCCAATGGACTGGGATCCTGGTTCCACCTATTCAATTATTAACACTGAACTCTGGAGGAACATAGGATCACCTAATCTAACTATAGCTCCTAAATTAAAAGCGTACGGCAACAACAAATTGAAAGCAGAAGGTCTTACGGACGTAATAGTAGAACTGTATGGACAGCAGAAAATATTACCCGTAGTAGTAATGAAAAACGCTAAACCAATGCTTTTTGGCCTACAATGGAGTGAGATATTTCAGATGGAATTCCCTAAAGCTGTTTATTCCATTAAAAGTACCCATCAAAAATTTTCAACACTTCAACAGGTCCTTAATAAATATGCAACACTGTTCGATGGTAAATTAGGAAAAGTAGTTAACTACAAAGTTAACATCCACGTCAAACCAGGAGCAGAACCAGTACATCTACCAGCCAGACCAATTAAATTCAGTTTAAAAAGAAACATTGAACAAGAATTAGATCGTCTTGTTACAGAGGGAATAATTGAAAAAATAGATCCAAATAGTACTCCTATAGAATGAGCTACACCGACTGTTAACATACTTAAACCAACAGGAGATATCAGAATTTGTGGTGACTACAGTACGACAATTAACCCAGTTTTGATTAAGCATTTGCATCCTATACCCATTTTTGATCAACTCCGCCAGACTCTCGCGAATGGCAAAATATTTTCAAAAATCGACCTCAAAGACGCTTATCTTCAATTTGAAATAGCCCCAGATTCAAAAAAATATCTAACTTTATCAACACACAAAGGTTATTTTTCATATAATAGAATGCCCTTTGGCATATCAACAGCTCCTTCAATTTTTCAACATTTCCTTGATCAACTACTAGGAAATATTTCAAATGTAGCAATTTATTTTGATGATATTGCCATAACAGGACATACTCTAAGAGACCACCTACACACACTATCAACAGTACTCGACAAACTGCAGACAGCTGGTTTGAAAGTCAATTTAAAAAAATGTTATTTTCTCCAAAAAGAAATTGAGTACCTGGGACATAAGATCGATCAAAAAGGAATACATCCGACAAAATCAAAATTAGACGCAATTAGGAAAGCTCCGGCACCAACCAACTCTAAAGAGTTACGATCTTTTCTGGGCTTAGTCAATTTTTATGAACGTTTCATTCCACATCTTCATGGAATGTGTTCAGTTCTACATGAGTTGACTAGTAGCAAACGTACATGGCGTTGGACTGATGTTGAAAGCCAGATTTTTGAAGACATTAAGTTGCACATTGCTAATTCTAAGCCTTTGATAGCATTTGATGAGAAACGCCAACATTTCCTAATATTGAAGAACCTCATGAATGCACTGTTAATTCTTCTGTTGATCCACCTCTATCAAGTTTACCTGCAAATACGTCACCTACAACCACGTTGGCAACATCCTTGCCACCAGTCTCCTCATCGACATCACCAGCATCTATATTTGCGTCACCAGCGTCCACAACCCCATCACCAATTTTAGTTGCATCTCAGCCACGACGCAGCCAACGTCAAAGGCGAGCACCACGTCGACTGATTGAGGAGTTGTAATTTAGATGAGGAGGAATGTTATGAACTCAAACCTTTTTATACATTTTAAAAATAGAATTTGTTATATATATTATTTGTTATATATATAATATTGTTTTACGTCTATTATTACATTAGTTGTCATTTTAAATAAAATGTGTTTTATTTCAATAACGACTATTTATTGATATGAAACATCTATAGCGGCGTGTCAAACCGACGGTTGGTGTGGCGACGCGTCACCACGATGTGCGTTATAATGCAATTAGATGTATCATCCAAAAATATATAAGTAATCACTATTGATATACAAAATATCGATGTTTTATCAACACCACTAGTTTGTTTACAATCTTTTATACTACTTGTACGACTAATTTTCTGTGTTTGATACAGGGTTTGGGATCTCGTAAAATCGTCACGCTCGTGGTGAAAAATTATTGTTCGCAATAATATTTCTTCGGTGATATTGTGAAGTGGTGGTTTGTGTACTCTGGTTTTGTGTATCTCCACAGATTATATTACACAACCGTCAAATTGAAGACGTCGTTTTAAATAACAAGTTTTACTCTCTTTTATTTATATAAACAACCAGTGCAGGTAAAAAAGTTTGAAACATATAAATATGGATACCACAAAGTGTCAAGCACGTAGTTGTGATGCAACGAACGTAACAGATCAAGAATCACAGTGGAATTTACAGATGTTTACACAAATAATTAAACAGGAAACAGTACAACATTTAGACGAGGAAGAAATACCACAATACACGGATGACAATGAAATACCACAATGCATAAATGAGGAAGAAATATTCAGCAATGACTATATGGTAACATTTATTTTATTTACACTATTAAAGTGTCTCATACATAAATATACAGAAAGAAAGCTGAGTACTAAATAATAGTGTGAGTCGGCCTTATGGTATGGTGTGTGGTTAGCGGTGCTGCATTAGAAATTCGCATCCTGAAATTCTGGATAAGGGGAGAGAGAGGGGGTTGACTACCCCTCTATACAGCTCTTCGGCGTGGAAAGTCATAGTTTTTTTTTTTTTTTAACTTTATTTTTGGCAATCAATCTTTCCGATTATTACTGCCATTCTCACGTAGTCAATAATATCGCAAACTTCGATCATTCCAATATTAAGCATCGTGTGAAACCATATTCTAACAAGATGGTGGATCCCTTGCTAGAACCTTCCAGGGAGTTTTTGTGGCATCTCAGAATTTCATGCTCCATGTTATTATTTTCCATTCACTTCACTTATGAATAATAAACTAACTGTATTACGTAAAACACCACCAAATTTAGAAAATATAGAGTCCAATAACACAAGATTATGAATAAAATATAAAATCCACTACATGACAGACTAAGATCCCGCCAAAAACTCCAAAAGTCATAGTTACTGAGATATTCTTGATCAAAGTTTTGATGTTGTGCCACTTTCGAACAATCATTGGTAAACTTTATATTAACAATTTGGGGATTTTTAATTTAAAACAAAACAGTTTGTACAATACTATGTCTATATACAAGTATAACAAGAAATGATTGCTAGCAAAGTGTACATTTTGTGGAAAAAATAAATTTTAAGGATTTAAAAATCTTGCAACAGAATTAAAAAAATATAGCAATTGTGCATAAAAAAGGTTTTCAATGAATTATAGAATAATTTGTATGAGTCTGTGTATATCTAGGCAATAAGGAATAAATAATGTATAAAAAAGCATAAATATTGAGAAAAATTTTACATTAAAGTTCTGTCCTAATTTTTTTTACATTTTTCACTAAATAATTCACATTTAAAACAACAAGGAATTTGATGTATTAGCCATACTAACCTACATAGAGAACTAGGGTGGGAACGAAGCGCAGCTCCATTCCTCTATTAACATAATGTGACTTAGTCAGATTTGCTTGGACTAATTCACTCACTCACCTGTCTTATATGTGGAAAGACTTTATGATCATACAAATAATTTATATTATATTCTTTTCTATCATCTAGACAGTTGAATTATGAATTAAATATAGTACAAATAAAAGAAAATATACGAGATCATGAAAAACATTCTGTTTGTTATACAAATAATTTATTTTTGATTTTTTCAAAAATAATAATGAATAATTATAATACAACAATAAATATGTACGAAATAACAAAATTATTGTTAATAAATCTTAAAAATTCGGAAAATGAATGAAAAAATCACTTTCCGATGCACATCACTTTAAAACACATATAAAAAGAACTATGCAATTCCGTGTGGAGAGGATGATGTCTTTTGAAATGGGGTACTAACCCCTATAAAAAGCAACCCTTAATAACCCCAAATTCGAGATGCGAATTTCTAATGCCAAGCCTGATTAGCTGGCACCTGACAAGAACTGAGCATTTTTTTTTATTTATATCATAGGAGGCAAAAGAACAGATGGGTCACCTGATGTTAGGTGATCACCACCATCCAGAGACACTTGCAACAGGGGAGTCACAAGTGCGTTGCCAGTCTGTGTTTGGGAGGAGAGCGGGGGGACAGTAAGGGAAGGAGAAAGGGGAAGGGGAGGGTAGGTGGGTCTCCGGCTCTCTCACTGACCGAACGAAACGCAACAATGCAAGCACTGTTACTTCACGTCGGTTTTCTGTGAGAGGGTGGTGCTTCCCCGGACGAGCCGACCCATTCGTGCTGAAAACAACAATAGCTTCAGCTTGGCTCTACCACTACTTAAAGGGCTGCATTGTAAATACCTATGACAGGTATATCATCATACAGTTTTACTTTATATGTAACTAATCAAAAGCGACAATAAATAACTGACATATAATTTAAACTTTGATAAAATTTTATGAGCATGTGTTAAGGTGTAGTCACTAATTTGCAAAATTAATTAACATAATCCCATAATATTATGTTATAATGATTTAAATGATATAATTCAAGTCTATCTTTCTATTGCAGAGTCCCTGTAAGCCATTACAAACATTAGATGTGTGTGTTGATTACAGAGACAGTACATTTTATGTGTTTGATGAATTGAAGAAAGAATTCCTTGAGAATGAATGTCCTCAACCAGTCCACAATAGAAGCAGTAGACTAGTTATTAAAGTGAGTAGTTATTATTTTCGGTCTGATCTTATTTGGTTATTATTGTTTTATTATTGGTATTAGTATTTTATTATTTAAAAAATTGTCAAGCCATTCATCATACACTTTAAAATGAGGATGGTGGTAGCCAGAAAAAAAATTGTTCATGAATGAAACAGTAAGAAATATAGTTTCCTTGCTGCTGCCGTTCCTTTTGAAGACAGACAGTCACCGATATTTGTGGACTGTACTATACTTTACATTAGGTACTGTGCAGCCATTTTGTTGAACCAGTTTAAAAAAAGCATTGTGTATTACAAATTATTTATTTATTATGAATGTATTTTATTGGGAATAAGGGTATTGTAACATATATAATACCTGCATAATATATGCTACAAGAGATATCCCACATGTAGAAATACAAATACTGCATAAACATCATTCATTTAAAGTATATGATCACTCAAAACTCACCAACCAGGTGATTAAATGTTATCTAGATTTAATTATGACTGATTAGCCCTTGCCCGTGACTTTGATCGTGTGAAATAGTTAATTGGGCTAACACTAACACGCAGCGGAAGCTCTCCAGAGGAAAAAACTCCGATTTGAAACATTATTTATTGGTGCTTCGCTCCTATTGGCCTTAGCGTGATGATATATATAGCCTATAATCATTCTTAATGAATGAGCTATATAACACTGAAAGAATTATTCAAATCGGACCAGTAGTTCCTGAGATTACCCCCTACAACATCACAAATTACAAACTTTACCTCTTTATAATATTAATATAGATGACTGAAAAATACATTATGTGGGGGAATTTTCCAATAATGTTAATATTCTAGCTTTGTATATTATTATATTATTCACCTAGTCTAGTTCTAATTTTTGTTGTTATTCTATAAGCCCAGATATGATTTAAATTTTTTATCTCTAATTCTTTGCAAATATTCTATATGTGTGTATATCTTGTAAATATATATATATGTCAGCTCAATTCATATATTCAGGTCTTTCTAAATTAGTTGTTATACTTTTTATACGAGAACACAATCTGAATCAAACTTTCATTTCACATACAAAATCTTCTGAAAGTAGCAATGTTGTTGTTATACTGCTGCATTAGATAAATAATAGACAAATATCTACTTGAAACATAATTCATAAATACCTAATAAATTCTGCCTATAATATCTAGACAACTTAAAGATTAACAAATGTAAATGTTAAATTCCTATAATAATATTTCAATTTTGTGCTGTACTGACTTCTTGACTGCTCTATGCTGAACTTAAGCTAAGTTATATTCAGAGCAGCCAAATCTTCTGTTTGTGAGTATCTTGAGAGATGGGAATATTAACAAAATGTTCAAAGTTTGTAAGTCACCACATGAACCTGTTATTTCTAGTTTAGCACCGAACTTGTTGCCACAAAAATTTCTAAAAATTGAAGTTGTTTATGTTTCTAGAATGAGGAATTATCACAAGTTATAGAGAGACATGAATTTAAACAAGAAAATACAGAGGAGAGTTTGTCATTAATGAAAAATGGAGAAATCAATGATGAACAGGATCCAATTATAGTAAAAATAGAGAGTCTAGATGAGCATAGAGTATTGGATGATTTTAGATACGCCGGTGTTCATTATGATGTCCTGGTAACTCCTCAACAAGTTCAGTGCGAGTTGTGTGATAGAACATTCAGTAACAGGTGAGTTTTCATCAAACACTCTCACATATTGTCTCACTTTGTACAAATCAATAATGTATCTATTTTATGGGATCTATGCATTTATATTTAAATGCACATAAATTATTAATGTATAACTAAAATATAATTGGACCCAAAATACTGCCCAGTGGAGTATGCAGTATCATACTCTGTAATACTGTTCTGGCTTCTGGTCTAACTATTTTTTTAACTAAACATTCATAGTATAGGGGCTTATATACCTATATTTTCCAAGTCACATTATGGTATTTCCTTCTCAGCTTGCAGACTCAATCAATTTTTTCTATTTTTCCTTCATGATTAATTTTTTCTAGCAGAGGAGGGTGATGGTTATCTTTTTTAGATATTTAAACAGAACCTTGCCACTCCAGCTTATCACTCATAAAAATTACAGTTGTAAAATTAGTTATGTGACAAACAGGCACATAGTCAAGATTTTACCCAAGAAGAGTAGGTCCTGGGGTGGCACGATTAAGTCTATAGAGATCTCGTGCCGCCCCAACTATAGCGGAAGACGTACACCGTGGGGTTTTAGTCCGTGCGAGTCGGACATAACCCACCGTCTCTCCGGGGAGGGTGGGTATCCATAAGAGATTTCCCCACGTTAAAAAAAGTCATCTTTTTGTCTGACACTTCATCTCTAAATCTTGACATTATCAAGTCATTTATCCATCAGATGCCCTACACAACTGGAAACTTCCTTCCAACTATTGTTACATTTGATTTGCAGTTCCCGTCCAAAATTTGCGTCCACACTTTCCATAAATTCCCTTAATATTCATAACGAGGCATAGAGATTGCAAGCTGCCATGTCCTTCATGCAACTTTTTTTTTCTCGATCTGACTACACTATTGGCCTTAATTTTTTGGCCTTTACAGCTTCACCGGACTACTCCTAAGCATTAGATATGTTTGTATAACATGTAATGTAATGGAACTGTAGATTTCTACGATATATGATTTCTTCTAGATTTGTATTTGAAATCAAGTGCAGAGTAATCCTCATATTATGCTAATATTCATATAAATTGATTACTATATATGGCATGTCCATAATATGTGGTCTTCTGTTTTTTAACGAGGGGAAAATTGTACATGGGATACACCTCACGCCGCCAGGGGACAGCGTGAGCGTTAAGGAGGATTCCTACCGACTGAAAACGACTCGACCGCTGGGCGCGAATGTGGATCAGGGTGAGGGGTGACTACTAGCTAACTCCACTGCCCTGGTCATGCGCTTGGGTCACCCGTGGATGGTAAAACGGGGGTACCCATCTGTCAGAAAGTATTCTTCATCTGCTCTTCACATGGAGCGGGGGCTAAAGCCGTGCTGTCTCCGCTCGAGCCTTCAATTTATGGCAACGGACGCCCCCTCGTTCTCCACCTGAAGGTTCATCAGGAAGGAATTGGGTGAAACATGCTTTCATCTCTTCTTCGACGCCCTAGGGCGGGTCTTCTGCGTCGCATCATTTGAGCATCTGGCTCCCCTTCTCTTCTCCTCTCTGCTTCTTTTTTTTTTTGGTTGAGTACGCTCTCTGAGAAGGTCGCCACAGCGTTCCATGATCTCTCACTACCGAGCATGGAAAAGATAAGGGGCCAGTAGCGAGAGATTTTTGCCTACTACGGCTACAAGCTCGCTACGCTTCAACGCCCACGCCTGACATTCCTCCACCGTGTGCTGGACAGTATCCATGTCACATCCATTGCAGTGGTGACATTTTGGAGTCGCCTCCCTGCGAGCTGTTTGATGCACGTACTTACCAAAACAGCCGTGGCTCGTAAGCATCTACACCGTCCGTCATGGGTGCACTCCGTACCTCTTATTAAACCACTCCGATAAAACAGGATGGATGATCTCGGTGTTCCTTAGACCCGCGGCAGATGCAGAGACACTTTCGCTCCACATCGTCAGCACCGCTCTACACAAGTAACACCTGTGAGCTTCCTCCTCTCGGGTGCGATAGTATCACCTCGACTCAGCCTTTCGATTCGCGGCATGTATGTGTGCCAATATATCCCATTTTAGGGAGTCCGTCTGTCAGTAGGAAGCCGCATCATACGACACGGTACGATATCCGCGGATGACCCTGACGGCAATCACTGTGTAACTTCCGCAGTATCGCCGAACAGGTGGCCTTCAGGGCCTAGTGCCGTACCGGGGCCCCGTACATGACCATGGATATAATGACCCCAAGGTAGAAGGAACGATGCCGATGCACACCGCGAGACCTTGGAGGACAGTAGTCGGAAGCGTAATATGTGGTCTACCCATGCTGGAATCAAGGTCATGGAAGACCTATTTTTTATATCTAGCATCATAATTTCTAGACCATGGGAGCCTATAATATTATTAATTATTATATTTTATTATTTTCAGATATACTTTACTAATACACAATAATGAACACATAAAAGTTGTACTGTATCCTACATCAGTGGATAATAAAATGAATGAGTTACACAAGTGCAAGTGTTGTGATGAATACTTTAATAATCATGATAATATGCTTGCACACGTCCACAATGTACATAGAGATAAAAAAAAGAAATCTGAATCATACAATAAGAGTATAAAACCTTATCCTAATAAAAAGAATGGTGGGAAAATGGAATACAAATGCGACTTGTGTGAGTGCATTTACAAGAGGAAAGATGCTTTATTACTACATACAAAGAAGGTTCATGTTGACTATGAAAGAATGTTTAAATGCTCGTGTGGGAAGCAGTTCCGTACACCATATCACCTTTCTGTACATAAGAAGCGACAGCATAATCCTAATGCTACAATCATAGGTCATCAACAATTCCAATGTGATTCTTGCCAAAAAATTTACAAAAGCAAATATTGTTTGGTAAGACATATAAAGATGATGCATTATGACTACGGTAAAATATTTGAATGTTCATGCGGGCAACAGTTTCCTTCATTGATTCGCCTTTCTCGACATAAGAAGCGGGTGCATAGACTTAACGTTGAAATTACAAGTGATCAGCAATTCCAATGTGACTCTTGCCATAAATTTTTCAAGAACAAATATATTTTAATAGCTCATATAAAAAGAGGACATCATAACTATGATAAAATATTTGAATGCTCCTGCGGGGAACAGTTCAGTTCACCAGTTTACCTTTATATACATAAGAAGCGGCAACATGGGCTCGACGATGAAATTATGAATGATGAACAATTCCCATGTGACTCTTGCCATAAATATTTCAAAACCAAAGAACGTTTAGCAAACCATATACAGAGGATCCATTATGATTATGGTAAAACATTTGAATGTTCCTGCGGGAAACAGTTCCGTACACCGTACCATCTTTATCAACATAACCTGCAGATGCGTTGTGCTGACGGTGAAAATAGAAATAATGAAGGATTCCAATGTCATATTTGTCAGAAGCTGGTAAAAACAAAAAGGTATTTAGGAACACATATGAAGAGTAAACATTATGATTATGGGAAAACATTTGATTGTTGGTGCGGGAAACAGTTCCGTACACCGAGCCGTTTACGAAGACATGAATGCAAAATGCATAGTACTAACAGTAAGAAAGAATTTCAATGTGACTCTTGTGGGAAGATCTTCAAACACGAACAAAATATAAAATATGCTCACTATGATAATATGTTTTCATGTTCTTGCGGAAAACAGTTCTCTAAACCATTACTCTCACGTCGACACGAGAATCGCCATAATAATACTACAGCATTAAAAGCGCAATTTCAATGTGATGTTTGTCAGAAGTTCTTTAAGGCAAACAAATATTTGAAGGAACATTTAAAGAATATGCATATTGATTATGGTAAAGTGTTTGAATGTGTGTGCGGGAAACGGTTCCGTACACCGTTACGTTTAAAAAGACACGAGAGGTATGGGCATAGAAGTATAAGCAAGGATACGGCGGGTGTAGAAACAAATATTACAATTTAGTTTCTAGATTGTAATTATAGGTTATTACATTAAAATGATGCGTATGTAGCAGTTATTTGATTTGTGAGAAGTCAGATCTGTTTTTTTTTTTTTTAATGTGAAACGTCTATAGGCAGCATAAGAACCCTATATTGTCGGCTACTTGTTCTACTAGTGTTACGCGGCAAGCGACGACCATCTAACGCCTTTTGATCAGAGCCGCCAAACACACCGCATCTGCATCTAGATGAATTTTTGTATTTACTAAACATTAATATTTATGTAACAAAATAAATAATAAACAGCCATTATTTTATAAAACTAAGTGTAATTATTTCTGCTTTACCTTTTCATTATGCTATAATTGATTTACTTCTTCTTCTTAAAATGGCAACATGTGTGTTCACACAATTTTGCCAATGTCAAGTGAATAGAGTCATAGACAATGGAGGTTGCGCCAAATTGATTTCCTGTCGTAATATGTTCTTTAATCAATACAACTTATACGAAACAATTTTGATGTTTCACATATGCCAGGCGTCCCGTGACGGCTCAGTTTTTTTCTATCTGAAGTGGTATTCAGTTCATCATACTAGAATAATACATAAGTAATAGAAATCGAATGCCAGATTTGGTAAATAGTAAATTATAGTTAAGCACAATTCCACATTATACGTATAAAACTATCGAATTATGATGGAAATCAGTTAATCCGTTTAGGCTGAGAGAAATGACGAAAATGCATTCACCTGATTATTATTATGTAACTGATATTTACATAGTTCTTGAAAAACAAAACATTATTTAGGAAAGGTTTACGTGGTTATGGTATAAACTATTTGAATATCAATGCCGGAAATAGTGAATTCACGTGAACAGACACTGGGAGGAAAGACTTGCCTTATTATGTAGAAGGTCTGCTTTAAAATGTATTAATAAGTAAGATTGTAGACACTCTAATACTAATGTTTAAATAGATTTATGGTCAGACTGAGCATTTTGGAGAAAGTTATTCCATGAAAAATAAACTTTTCAGCTTCATTGGTTATAGGAATTTTTTATGTATAGTTTACAATGTTTATTAATAATTGTACATATATAGAATATGTAACACATTAAAAATAAACCTTATAAGCGAAATATCCTTTTTATTTTCTAGCAAATCTACCCCTCAGTTAATTATATATTCTAAGATATTTTGCAATAGATTATGTTATGTTTTTCGGGGTATCTTGCGATCCATGAATACCTTTGAAACTCAAGTGAAAGGTGTATAAAACTATTCTAATACCAGCCCTTTTGATAGAATAATATTGGCAGAATAAAAATGAATTTATGAGATAAAGCTTGAAAACATCATCAGTGACAGAGAAGTTGAGGAGTAATAGGTTATCACGATATGGGCATGTTATAAAGAGAGATGAAAGACGTATAACTAGAATAGTTTAAGTATGAAGGTCGACATATATGAGGGTAGGGAGACCGAAAAAGGTATGGATAAAGGGTGCGGAAAATGACATTTGTACAAAAGGTGTGAATTCTTTAGTAATATCTGACTGACGAGAGTAGAAAAATATAATAAGTATTTACCGTCGACGTCGAAATTTTAATATCACACTATCGATATAACATCCAAAAAATATATAAGTACATCACTATAGATAAAGTATCACTATGATCTTCAATATATATATATGTATTATCTATGACTATGATCATTATAGAAATATGAAAATAATTATCGATATATTTTTTTTTTTTTTTTACTTTATTTTTGGCAATCTATCCTTTAGATTATTACTGCCATTGTCGCGTAATTAATAGTATTACAAGCGTCATGCGATCACTTCAATATTAAGCGTTGTGTGAGTCAAACTTCTAAAAAGGTGGTCTTATCGATATTTTATCACTGTTGCGGTTTTAGCGACTTTGTCGCTAGATCTAGCGGATTTTAGACATGTTTAACGACTTTTTTTTCTATTTAGCGGCTAATTAAATATATTTAAGTATTTTGGTACTAATTTAATTGTAATTACTGGCAACAACATGAATTGCTGTTGCTAAAACGAGATGCAGTAGTATTATAACGCGAAAAATACAAACGATAATCTTACTGGAACATATTATCATCCTTGAAAATTGACAAGCACTGTTGCCGTTTTAGCGACTTTGTCGCTAGATATAGCGGATTTTGGGCAAGTTTAACGACGTTTTTTTTCGATCTAGTAGCGACTTAAAAATAATTAGCGACTAATTGAATATTGAAAATATTTAAGTATTTTAGTACTCATTTAATTGTTATTACTGGTAACAACATGAATTGCGGCTATTGTTTTAGGAACTTCTCTACCAGAATGAGGTTCGATCTCAGGGTTGACAAGAATGAAAACGGCAAGAAGAGTTATAACGTGACTAAAATATGTTATAACTAATCCAACTAGAGCCTTTTGTTCGTTTTATCACAGTGAAGTATTCGCAATATAGTATTTTCACCATATTTTTTAATTTTTACTATGGAATATTATGAAACTTAGCGACCTCTGGCAGATTTTTCTATTAAATATTTTTCAAAATCCAGCAACTTTTTAATTAACGTCTGGAGTCTTTTTTATTTCTTAAACGGCAACTCTGTGTTTTATCAACAGCACTACATTTCTTTGAAATCTCGATATGTCTGGAATTTCGTAAAATAGGTACGATTGAATTTGTTGTTTGCAATGAATTGTGAAACGTCTGGTTCATGTACTCTACTTTTGTTGGTTTATACAATCTCCACAGATTATGTTTAAACAACCTTCAAATTGACGAAGTCCTCGTAGATAACAATTTTACTCTCTTTTATACATATAAATCACCAGTGCAGTTAGAGTTTGAAATATATAGATATGGATATCACAAAGTGTCAAGCAAGTATCTGTGATGCATCGTCCGTAACAGATCAAAAGTCACAGTGGAATTTACAGATGTTTACACAAATGTTGAAAGAAGAAACAGTACAACATTTAGACGAGGAAGAAATACCACAATACACGGATGAAAAAGAAATACCACAATGCATGAATGAGGAAAAAACATTCTGTATTGACTATATGGTAATATTTATTTTATTTACAGTTTTAAGGTGTCTCATATATATCTACACAGAAAGAATGCTAAGCTAAATAATAGTGTGAGTTGTCCTTATGGTATGGTGTGTGGTTAGCTACCACCTGAAAAGAACAGAGTAGTACTCTGAAGGGCTACATTACAAATACCTATAACAGATATAGCATCATACAGTTTGACTTTTTATTTAAGTGCATCAACAGCGATAAAGAATAAATTATGTATAGTTTAAACTTTGACAAGAGAGCAGGTGTTAAGTTGCATTTAGTAATTTGCAAAATGAATTAACAGAATTGCATAATACTATGTTAGTATATGATTTAAGTTTGATTCAAGTAAGTCTTTTTATTCCAGGGTCCCTGTAAGCCATTACAAACATCGGATTCTGTCGATAACAGTGACTGTAAATTTTATGTATTGGATCAAGTGAAGAAAGAATTCCCTGAGGATGAAAGTCCTCAGCAAGTCAGCAATATAAGCAGTAGATTAGTTATTAAAGTGAGTAGTTATTATTTTTGGTTGGATAGCATTTGGTAGTATTTTGCTATTTAAAAAATTGTTAAGCCATAAAAGCTACTTTAAAATGAGGATGGTTTGTTGCCAGAAAATACTGTTTCATGAAAGAAACAGTTAGAAAAATAGTATAATTGCAGAAATCTACATGTTAGGTTAGGTGAGGTTAATTCACAGGGTAACAAAATGATTAAATTTTAACCACCATCCTCCTTATGTTCCCCGCCCTACTAACCATATGTGTATCTTAGCTTTAGTGAATAACAACCCTTTAGTTTTACATTTATTGTCATTATTTATTAAAATTAACAAAATTAAACTTTAATCAGATTGTCTGTTTCTTAATTGAAACACATCTAAGCTTGCCTTTATGTATATATGTGGGAAACACAATAACTCGGCCTCAATACAAGATTCGTTATTTAATTACATTTTTTAGTCTGTCTCCTTCATTTATGACACTATCTGGTACAGACGCGCACACTCTGTATCTACATGACATTGGCGGAATTGCGTATTTCTTACACATGGTACCATAAATTAAAGAAGAAGAAGAAATTTTAATCAAATTATACTTGTATGTTAAACTTGTTAAGAGCTCTGAAGTTGATGTGCAGAACACAAATTTGGGTATCAAAGAGACACAGAAGAAGTACAAGGGGAGTGTGGCTCCCCTGTGCACATACTTTCATTCCAATCGTATCCATGTTGACACATGTCTCCTGTCAATACTAGTCTCAATACTGTCTCATTCGGAATAGTTTGGTAATTGTTAATTACTGCTATTTCTTTGCTGTTTTCAATGTTTTCTTTTTCTTGATTATAATTAGAAGACCCACCCACTTCGAAGAATGATGTTTCAAAGGAAGGCATGGTTTATTACAAATTATTTTATTATGAATGCATTTTATTGAGAATAAGGGTATTGTAACATATATAATACCTGCATAATATATACTACAAGAGATATCCCACATATAGAAACATTTACTGAATAAACATCATTCATTTAAAGTATATCATCACCCCAAAGTCACCAACAAGGTGATTAAATGTTTTTTAGATTTAATTACGACTGATGACTGAAAAATACATTATGTAGGGGGAATTTTCTAAAAATGTTAATATTCTAGCTTTGTATATTATTGTATTATTCACCTAGTCCAGTTCTAGTTTTTCTGTTATTCTATAAGCCCAGTTATGATTTCATTTTTATTGTATGTTCATTTTTATCTCTAATTCTTTGCAAATATCCTATATGTGTGTATATCTCGTAAATATGTATATATCTGCTCAATTCATATAAAGGGGTCTTCCTAAATTAGCTGTCATACTGTTTATAAGAGAATCAAACTCATTTCACTTACAAAATTTGCTGAAAGTAGCAATGCCGTTGTTATACTGTTGCATTCTTATTACGTAACTAGCTTCCGCTGGCGATATGGGGCATTCTCCTTTCTCTTAATGTCAATAAGCCGAGTGGTCCACATGGAATTCTAGGAATCATTTTAAAAACACATGCTCCTGAGTTAGCTCTCATTCTTGTGTGTTTGGTCAAAATTTACTACATATCCAGTCAGGTTCCGATCTCTTTTACAGGTCTATAATTATTACCTCCATTCTTCCCAAAGTAATGGAGCGAGTGAGCCATTAATACACAGTTGTTGTTACGGTATCTTGAGGGGTATTAGCTGATCAGAGACTGCCAATATGATTTTCGTTAAGGCCGGTCGGCTCGTGACCTTCGTGTTTGCCTAACACAAAGATAGGCTGAAGCTATAGAAAGTAAGGCTGAAGGTTTGGCAGTTAGCCTAAATATCGCAAAGGCCTTTAACAGAGTCTGACATATATGTCTATATCTGAGAATCTCTGCATGTGGGCATTGAATTTCTTGTCCGCGCGTAGCATAGGTGTTGTAGTTGACGGCCACACTTCTGATGCCTTGGCAATAAATACAGGTGTCCCACAAGGCTTTGTGCTATCTCCTACACTTTTTGTTTCGCATATCAATGATCTATTGGATATTCCTAATATTCATTGCTATGCAGATGACAACGCAGGAGATAGCAGGAGATACCGTATACTTGTGTCGTGCTAATATTTCACAGATACTTGTGAAGCAAAACCGATTCAACCTACTGTCTGAGGTTAAAGGGTCGCTGGACAGGACCTCCGATTGGGAAAGGCAAATCTTGTCCAATTCAATCCCTCTAATATGCAAGTATGTGCATTTTCCACTAAAAAAAACCATTTTGAATAGCACTTCTCTTCTGTACATTTGTAGTACTATCGGGATACTTGGCGTCAACATATCTAGCGATGTACAATTCCGGAGTCATTTGGAAAGCAAAGCCAAATTTGCATCTAAAAAACTTGGTATTCTCAATTGGTGCAAGCAGTACTTCACGTCAAGACAACGACTTGTGCTCTACAAAGCATAAATACATCCTCATATGGAGTACTGCTCACACATCTGGGATGGTGCTCCTTCCTACCAGCTTTCTCCTATTGATTCTGTGCAAAGGCAAGTTATTCGTATTGTTGACTTTAGAGCTTCATAGAAACATTGGCTGTTTATGTGTGTTCTACCTCATGTATAATAGAGACTGTTTTGAGGAACTTTTTAGTATGGTGCCCTCTTCACCATTACAAACTCACAACTCCCGCCGTTAGTTGGCTGCTCATCCACACACCTTAAAAGCTAGCAAAATGGTGACCACCGTGAGATTCTCAAACCTTCCTTATGCATAGGCTAGTGTTGTGGAATGGGATATGGTTTTTTCTCAGTGTTATATGATATGGGGATCTTCATGTAGGGGCTGTATGGCGCTCTTTAAGTCTGATAACACAATAGTGATGACCTTGGTGTTGCAGTTGTCCATAGGCGACGGTAACCATTTACCATCAGGCGGGCCACCACGATATTTACTGCCTTTTGGCATAAAATATATAATATACAAAGCTATGATGAATAGATGACTTCTGTTTGTGTGTATCTTGAGAGACGGAAATATTAACAAAATGTTTAAAGTTGAAAAAACCACATGAACTTGTTGCAACAAAAATTTCTAAAGATTGAAGTTGTTTATGTTTCTAGAATGAGGAATTATCACAAGTTATAGAGAGACACGAATTTAAACAAGAACATACAGCGGAGAGTTTGTCATTAATTAAAAATGAAGAAATCGACTATAAACAGGATCCAATTATAGTAAAAATAGAGACTCTAGAGGAGCATAGAGTATTGGATAATTGTGGAGACTCCGGTGTACATTATGATGTCCTGGTAACTCCTCAAAAAGTTCAATGCAAGTTGTGTGATAGAACATTCAATAACAGGTGAGTTTTCATCAAACACTCACATATTGTCTCACATTGTACAAATCAATAATTTATTTTCCAAATCTGGCCTGATTAATCTTGCATGTGATATATAGACACATTATTGTGTGTGTCTGTATATTGCATATTTGTATAATATTTTTTTATAAACAAGTTGATACCCTCTAATTGTCCACATGAAAGTAAGCAAAAAAATATATAATCTGGGTACACCTGTCATGGAGTGAGCCTGGTATTATAGACACTGTTGGTTTTGTTTATTAAGAGTTATAGAGTTTGCATTAAACGTATCGAGTTTCCATTATTATTATTATTATTTTTATAGTAGCACGGCAAAGTGACTGCACTGAGCCTGATGGTAAGCATGATGCAATCCAAAAACAAAGGCGACTCCCGAGAGATACGTCATCCTTCGTCGCTAGTCGCTGTCATGCCGGCCTGCGTAAATGCCTCTTCAAGTTTTTTGTGTAGTTCTATGGCTTTCTGTTACTAAATCACAAAAATTAAAGTACAGTATCCATTTTATGGAATCTATGCATTTATATTTGACACGTTCACGCCGGCGTGTATGAGAATTTAACGTTTATTTATTAAAAATAGCAGAATCGAATACGTACCACCGGTGGTACGCGCCGCCAGAAAAGACAGTCTAGTGTGGGCCACGGTTGGTACGAGCCGGCGTGAACGTGTTAATTTTACATAAATTATTAATGCATAACTAAAATAGAATTGGGCCTGGCTTAAATCTTCATTACTTGTAACAAAATTTTTTCAAACAGAATTTAAAATTTGTTCTCTTTGTTTAACTAAATGTTTTTAGTATTTGGGGCTATATACCTTTATTTTTCGCTAAGGTATTCTATTCTCGGCTTTGCAGACTTAATCATTTTTTCCTATTTTCCCTGGATGGATAATTCTTTCTAGTTTTTTTTTTATATCATATAGGAGGCAAAGGAAAAAGTAGTAAGTTTAGTGGGAAAGGGTGAGGGTTATTGTTCTTAGACATGTATACAGAATTTGCCACTTCAGCTTATCACTCATAAGAATTGCATTAGTAAAATTAGTTATATGACAAACATGCACATAGTCAAGTAAAGTAAGTGTTTTTCATTATAAGTTTTTAAATTATACTTATGATGTTTTGATAACAATTTTATGGTGTTTTATTCCTAAAACCTATCATTTATATTTGTTAAGGAAACAAAACCATGTTTAAAGGTTAAAAAATATGTATGAGGGATAACAATTTTAGAAATGTTATGGTGGATCATGGCCTAAAAAAGGTTGGGAAACACTGCTATAGAGGATGAGAAGGAACACATAAAACAGATTGAATTTCTTGCAGTGTCTTTATGCTGAGTTGGTTGTTTTCCTTCTGCTACTTCTTTAATTTATCTTCTTCTTCTTCTTAAAATGGCAACATGTGGCAACAGTTCACACAATTTTGCCAATGTCAAGTGAATAGAGTCATAGACAATGGAGGTTGCACCAGACAATTAGACAAATATCTTTATATTCAGACCGGGCTATCTACAAACAGACATCACAAAGAAAATACATGTAAATTAAGCATACAACATATTGTTAGATTACGGTTAGATTGCGGACACAAAAGCATTACACTAAAATCTAAAGTTTAATTTTGTTAGTATTGATAAATTTCGAGAAGCATTTTACGATTAGATGGTTATCCATAACGAGAGTTAAGAGACACATAATATTAGTAGGACGGGGAATAGAAGAAGGTAGAACATCGTAGAGAGAGAAACTGTTTCTAGGGCAATAAAAAATATGTGATCCGGTGATCCGTCCTCTAAGCCACATTCAGTGTGTAAGCAATACACAATTCAAGTCAATGTCATGTAGATTGTAGATACCGAGTGTGGGCTGTCTGTGCCAGATAGTGTCATAAAGGAAGGGAACTGAGTTAAAAAATGTAATTCAAAAACGAATATAATTAATTTTGTATTGAGACCGAGTTATTGTGTTTTCCACAGATATACGTAAAGGCAAGCTTAGATATGTTTTGAGTTGATTTCCTAACTAGTGGTAGTTTTGATATTAATATATGTCATCTCAGGGCCTAAATAAAAACTTCCGCCGGGTGGACCGTTGGGGCGGCTATTCAAGGGGGAATAGCATAGAACGATCTCATGCCGCCCCAACATCACGGTCTGTCGGTATACCGTGGGGTTTTAGTCCGTGCGAGTCGGACATAACCATTCCTCTCCCCCGGGAGAGTGGGTATCCATAAGGGATTTCCCCACGTAAAAAAAGGGCCTTAATAAAAAAAAAAGTACTGTGATTTTAAAATAAAATTTTCTTACCTTAAGATATAGAATTATACATTTATGCTTAAGTATGCAAGTGCATGGATAACACTAAGCAATTACTAAAGGAATCAATATGATTCTGTCTGTTGGTCCATAGTGAATAATATTGCTCAGATTTAACTTCCGAGTTGTGTTTGTAAATGGACATGATTAATGAGAGCTACAGATTCCTTCTAGATTTGTATTTCAATTGAAGTGCAGTGCAATAGTTATGTTGTGCCAATATTCGCATTTTTTTTTATATCAAAGGAGTCAAACTAACTGGTGGGTCACGTGATGTTAAGTGATCACCACCGTCCATAGACACTAGCGACATCAGAGACGTCGCAAGTGCGTTGCCAGCCTGTATATGGGAGAAGGCGGAGGGGTAGGAAAGGGAAAGAAGGAAAGAGGAAGGGACGTGGGCCTCCGGCTCTCTCACTGACCGAACGAAACACAACAATGCGAGCACTGTTATTTCACGTCGGTTATCTGTGAGAGGGGTGGTACTACCCCGGAGGAGCCGACCCATTCATGCTGAGACCAAAAATAGCTTCAGCGGGGCTCTACCACCTACAGTTTACTATTTATGGCACAAAGCAGCTAGCTCGAGGCAGATCAAAGCATGTGCATAATATGTGGTCTACCTTAGCAGAAATCAAGGCCATGGGAGACTTAGTTTTTAAATTTAGCATCATAATTTCTAGACCATGAAAACATGTGCTATTATTAATTATTATATTTTATTATTTTCAGATATACTTTACTAATACACAATAATGAACACATAAAAGTTGTACTGTATCCTACATCAGTGGATATTGGAATGAATGAGTTACACAAGTGCAAATGTTGCGACGAACATTTTAATAGTCATGATAATATGCTTGCACACGTCCGCGATGTACATGGCAATGAAACACACAAATCTGAATCGTACAATGAGGGTATAAAACTTTATCGTAATAAAAAGTATAGTGGGCAAATGGAATACAAGTGCGACTTGTGTGAACGTGTCTACAAAAGTAAATCTTCTTTAGTAGCACATACAAAAAAGAGTCATTTTGACTATGGAAGAATGTTTGAATGCTCGTGCGGGAAGCAGTTCCGTACACCACATCACCTTTCTGTACATAAGAAGCGACAGCATAACCCTAATACAGTCACAGATTATCAACAATACCAATGTGATTCTTGCCAAAAATTTTTCAAAACCAAATATTATTTGCTAAGACATATAAAGAGTATGCATTATGATTATGGTAAATCATTTAAATGTTCTTGCGGGAAACGGTTCCGTACACCGAGACATCTTTATCGACATAACCAGTATATGGGTTGTGCTGACGATAAAAATGTAAATAATGAAGGATTTCAATGTCATATTTGTCAGAAGTTGATAAAAAAAAAGAAGTATTTAGCGGAACATATAAAGAGTGCACATCATTATTATGGTAAAACATTCGAATGTTCGTGCGGGAAACAGTTCCGTACACCACTTCACCTCTCTCAACATAAGAGGCGACAGCATATTCCTAATGATACAATCGCAGATAATCAACAATTCCAATGTGACTCTTGTCATAAAATTTTCAAAGCCAAACATTCTTTAATATGCCATATAAAGGTGATGCATCATGATTATGGAAAAACATTTGGATGTTCCTGCGGGAAACAGTTCCGTACACCGAAACATCTTTATCAACATAAACAGCAGACACATTGTACCTACAATAAAAACATAAATAAGGAAGGATATCAATGTCATATATGTAAGAGGCAGATAAAAACAAAAAAGTATTTAACAGCACATATGAATAGTATTCATTATGATTATGGCAAAACATTTGATTGTTGGTGCGGGAAACAGTTCCGTACACCGCTCCGTTTAAGAAGACATGAAATTTTGATGCATAATACTAACAGTGAGAACAAATATCAATGTGACTCTTGCGGGAAAATCTTCAAAAGCCAAGGATATTTAGTGACACATATAAAACATATTCATTATGATTATGGTAAGATGTTCTCATGTTGGTGCGGAAAACAGTTCTCCAACCCAATGCACTTACGAAGACACGAGAGTTGGCAACATAATAATACTAATGTTGAACCACTAAAAGAGCAATTCCAGTGTGATATTTGTCAGAAGCTTTTTAAAAGAAAAACAAATTTATCACGTCATAAAAGAAACATACATTATGATTATGGTAAAGTGTTTGTGTGTGGGTGCGGGAAACAGTTCCGGACGCCGTTACGTTTAAAAAAACACAAGTATTGTCATAAAGATAAAAACAAGGATACGGCGGGTGTAGATACTAATATTGCGATTTAGTTTTTGGAACGAAGTTCCTTATCGCGCGTTGTGAAATGGGGCTAGACGGAAAAAATTCTTACGAAAAGTTGTCACGACACTTTTTGCTATAGTAAGCTATTGTAAGCTGTGCGGCGTCGCATGTTTCTCTGTCTGTCTCTCTCTCTCTTATAGAAAGCAAGTCAGATATTTTCATTTCTATTTCGCATTGAACAGTGTGGTGTCGCGACGATTATTTTTGTTGAGTGTATACAGGTTTTTTGTAAATAAAAAATAATAATTTAAATAAAATAGAATCCCAAACAAATGTTTCCTACTTCAGTTACCACAAGCCAATTATTACGAAAATTGAGCCTACTGATTCAGTTTATATAACATTATATTTGTTAATAATAAAAAACATATTATTATAACTTAAAAAAATAAAATTTTATTACAATTCCTTCACTAATTAATCGAAAGGAACTTCGTTCCATCCGGGTGTCCCTTGACACCTCTCAAGTTTTTTTAATTGTAATAATAATCGGCTTACTATATTCAAATAATGTCTGTGAATTCGATTAATGATTCGAGACGTCAGATCCCTTTCTATTTGTAGCGGTATCGAGTTCATTAGACCAGAATAATGTATATGTCAGAGAAATTAAATGTCAGATCTGGGTATTAGTTTTTTTTTTTATTGGATCACGACAAAGTTAATGCACTATGCCTGATGGTAAGCATAGTACAATCCAAAAACAATAGCAACCACCGGGAGACAGATTATCCATCGCCGGTCGCCGCTGTCATGCCGGCCATAATGACGAAAGTCACCCGGTACTGGATATGCACAGGCTGATCCCGAAACGCGACGCGCAGAAGCGAGTCACTATGACGGGCTTTTTCGCCATGTGGTTGCGACACAGTCGGGCTGTAAAACCCTACCACCCCGCTATCGCCATTGCCTCGTTCGTTATTCAGCAGGGTGCACCACGTGCAGGTGAGGTTGGCTTGGGTGTCTCAAGTCTTAAGATGTTACTCGACACCCCTTATATCCCAAATATAATATATATAATATAAGTAAATTATAATTAAGCACCATTCTACACAATGCATATTCAGTAGGTGGTAGAGCCCGGCTGATGCAATTTTTGGTTTCAGCATGAATGGGTCGGCTCCTCCGGGGTAGTGCCACCCCTCTCACAGATAACCGACGTGAAATAACAGTGCTTGCATTGTTGTGTTTCGTTCGGTCAGTGAGAGAGCCGGAGGCCCACATCCTTTTCTCTTTTCTGCTTTCCCTTTCCTTCCCCTCCCCCTTCTCCCATATACAGGTTGGCAATGCACTTGCGACGTCCCTGATGTCGCTAGTGTCTATGGACGGTGGTGATCACTTTACATCACGTGACCCACCAGTTCGTTTGCCTCATTTGATATAAAAATATCAAGATATCATGGAAGCAGGTTATGCTGTTTAGGTGGAGAGTAATGATGATAAAGCATTCACCAGATTATCACATAACTGATATTTAAAGTGTTCTTGAAAAGCAAATCATTATTTAGGAAGGCATATGCGTTTGTGTCACACTATTTGAATGTTTGAACAGACACTGAAACGAAAAGTTTATATTATTACGTGGAAGTTCACATCTATACTAATATTATAAAGAGGTAAAATTTGTGGCTTTGTAACGTTGTTATGTTGTGACGTTGTAGGGGGTAATCTAAGGAACTACTGGTCCGATTTGAATAATTCTTTCATTTTTATATAGATCATTCATCGAGAATCGTTATAGGCTATATACCATCATGCTAAGAGCAGTAGGAGCGGAACACACATGAAAAATGTTTCAAAATCGGGATGGTTTTTTCCTTTTGAGAACTGCTGCATGTTAGTGTATCTATTCCACGCGAACGAAGTCGTGGGTATGGCTAGCTTAAAATGTATTGACAAGTAAAATTGTAGAAACGGTAATCCTAATTTTTAAATAGATTTATGTGAATCACTTTACAATTTGTAAGTGGTAGAGCCACGCTGAATTTTTTTTTTCTCGAAATGACTACGCTATTGACCCATCAAGGTCTTAACAGCTTCACCGGACTACTAAGGCGAGCGCTTAAGGCACTCAGTCGGAGCCACGCTGGAGCTATAACTGGTATCAGCATTAATGGGTTGACTGGTCTGGTGTAGCACCACCCTCTCGTAGAAAACCGACATGAAGTAACAATGCTTGCGTTTCGTTCGGTCAGTGAGAGCGCTGGAGGCCCACTTCTCTCTGTCCCGTCCCCTTCCTCACCCTTCCTCTACCCCCAAACACAGGCTGGTAACGTACTAGCAATTACCCTGGTGTTGCTAGCTATAGACGACGGTGATCACTTAATACCAGGTGACTCGCATATTCGTTTGCTTCCTATGACATAAATAAAACATTGACTTCTTTTCAGAAAATTATTAAATGAAAAATAAACTTGTCGGCATCATTGGTAAAAGGGACTTTTTGTGTATAGCTTACAATCGTTTAATGATAGTGGTACTGATATAGAATGTATCTTATTATAAATAAACCTTAAAAGCGAAGTATCCAATTTATTTTATAACAAATCTAAGCTTCAATTCCATACAAGTCTTAAGATATTTTATAATAAGTTTGGCTTAATGAACCCGTATCCTGTGACCTTAATATATTAAAAAATAAATGTTAACAAGGTTTTTGGTATGTTCTTGTGGATTTATGTTCATAATATTTAATAATTTAAAATGATCAGTGAATGAGTATTAGGACAAACAAAATCAAAAATTCTTTATTCAGTTTAGGCCCTAATAAGGCGCTTATGAACGTCTAAAACTACCACCGGTTCGGAAAACGACCCAGCCATCGAGTAGAACCGGCAAGAAACTCGATCGGGTACATTTTTTGTTACATACATTTCTAATACATCATACAGCTTATAGTGGATGCACAGAGAGGAGTCAATTCCAGACATCACTATCGTTCACATACTGATCCACTCTATAATATCCTTCTGACACTAATACCCGCTTGACGTGGCGCAATTTGCAGTCCGGCAAATCGGTAACATGTTTTGGGACTTTATTATAAAACCTAACACTGTTACCTAAGAAACTATTAGTGGTTTTGCTAAGTCTGAAACATGGTACGACCAGTTTATTACAGTTTCTAGTATTTACATTATGCCGGTCTTTTACTAAATTCAGTTTTTCAAAGTTTTTACGGGCATACATTAAATTATCAAGAATGTATTGGGAGGGTAGAGTTAAGATACCGAATTCCTGGAATTTCGTTTTTAATGATTCGCGAGGTCCCATATTATATTTTGCTCGAACTGCCCTTTTTTTGTAATAAAAATATGGTGTCTACCTCAGCAGCCGTACCCCACAGCAGAATACCGTACCGTACCGTAACATAACATATAACATCGATATTTTCAGCTTACATTGATTGTTATTCACCATCGATGAATATCGATTTTCCCTAGATAGTATTTTGCGGATCCTTCACTAAAAGCAATATTATTTTATGTAGGGATCATAGAGTACTATCCGTAATAAGAAAAGTAGGGATCTCGTAATATGTCTTCGCTCATGGTGACAAAATGTTATTTGAGATAATTCTTAGGAGATATGTGAAGTGGCTCTAGTACCGATTCCGGAGAGAATTTTTTTTTTCGAACTGATTAACTTCATCGGACTACTACTACTGGACTACTTACGGCACCCAGCCGATGTCCGGTGAAGCTGTTAAGACCTTGCTAGGTCAAAATCATTGTTGCCGTTTTCGAGCGTTTGTTTATAGTTTCCGTACTGTCTCATATTTATACTGTGACATAGGGCTATATTATAAATACCTGTAACACCACGCAATCTATATTTTTATGGTAGGGCATCAAAAAGGAGGACGCATAAATTACTCAATTTATTTAAACTGTGATGGCAATTCAATTCAATAATTTTCAATTTTTACAGCAGGTTTTAAGTTGTATTTACTAATATCAGAATTTAATTTACAAACTTAATAGTTTCCTGCAAGTTAGGAAGGTCAGAGCTGGAGGATCCAAAAAAAAAAAACAAATTACTTCAATTAATTTATTAAAAAAAATAAAATTACAGTCAAAACTAATACTAGAGAGATTCCGAAGTTAGGATAGCCCTCGCCTAAGACTAACATTGTGAGAGTGTAGCCGATGTTAGGCTAACTCTCACACACTAAACTAAACTTATAGCATAATGAATGCTACCGATGTTAGGTTAACACTGTTTAAACGTTGTTTCATACAAGTTTTTATACATGAATAATGTGGGAACGAAGTAGTCGGACCACCGAACGTTTCCACCAAGTTTGTACACTTGTTGTACCGTGGAAATAGCCGTTGCTCTGAACACCTGCAGCGCCTTGAGACTGGGAACTCGGCTCTCTTAGTCATCGACTGTGGTGTGAGGCGATGGCGTAATGCTTTGAACACCTACCGCATAGTGAGACTGGAAATCTTAGTCAGCAATTGTGGTGTGTAGCGATGGCGTAACATGCACTATGTAGATCTATATTTATTTATATTAAGCATATATTTACTAACTTAGTTGTTTAGGAATTTACTAATCCCGATGGTGTATTGTCCTTTTGTTATATGTTACACATAAATTGTGGTGGTGGAAATCAACTTCAAATCTTTTGTTGTTGCATTATCATTGAAGTTGTTCGTAATGTACAGGACACTGGCAGAGTTGTGGATTTTTTCACAGAGGCCAAGGACTGAATAAAAAAAAATTAACATCATCACATAATTAATTATAGTTATATTTTGAATAATTCAAGTCTGTTTTTCGATTCCAGAGTCCTTGTGAGCCTAACATTAGATTGTGTTGATAACAGTGATTCTAAATTTTATGTGTTGGGAAAATTGAAGGAAGAATGTCAGCAGTATTAGCAGTAAATTCGTTTTTGAAGAGAGTAATTTTTTTTTTCAGAAAAGCATATCACAGTGTTTTATTTCTTGAAAAATGGTAATAGCCATACATACAGTTTAAAATTAGGAAGGTTGTAGCTCCGGGGGTGGTGAGGCCCCCTCCGCCAACGGAGGACAGGCGGAGGCAGGCGGCGTTTTGCTCAACTGCTCCCGCCACCGTAGCCGGACCTGAGGGGATGCACTCGGGGGCTCATCCCTTCATTGCATAGGTCTGGCGGACGAGGGGGGACAGCTGGCGTGTACCCAGCTGCCTCTCTATAGGTAGGAGCCTGCCGGAAATTACCGTTGGGGCGGCTACTCAAGGGGAATAGCTGCTAACAATCCCTTGCCGTCCCGATATCACGGTCTGTCGGTACACCTGGGGTTTTAGTCCCTGCGAGTGGGACATAACCCATCCTCTCCCCCAGTAAGGTGGGTATCCATAAGGGCCTTCCCCACGTAAAAAAATGGAAGGTTGTAGCAAAAAAAAAACTGGTTCAATAAATAAAAAGTAAGAAAAATTGTATACTAGGGGAACAACTTGTTATGTATTAATTCACAGGGTAACCAAATGATTGCATGTTAATGAAATCAAAGTTATGATGAATGAAAGACTAGTATTTTGAGAGACAAACATTAACAAAAAGTATGAAGTTTTTAAGCCATGGGTTTTATACAAAAACTTCTTATTTCTATTAACCTTTACCAGTCCGGAACAGCATTTTCGCAGATACATACTAGGAACTAGTACTACAATATCTATATAAATACTTAAAAGGTTAAAGTTATTTATGTTTCTAGAATGAGGAACTATCAAAGGTTATAAGAGACAATCATTTATAGAAGAAAATTTAAAGGAGACTTTGTCATTAATTAAAAATGAAAAATAGACTACGAACAGTATCCAGTTATAGTTAAAGTAGAGAGTCTAGAGAAGCATAGAGTATTGGCTCTCTTACTAACCGAACGAAACGCAACAATGCAAGCACTGTTACTTCACGTCGGTTTTCTGTGAGAGAGTGGTGCTTCCCCGGACGAGCCGACCCATTCGTGCTGAAAACAATAATAGCTTCAGCTTGGCTCTACCACTACTAAAACCCGAGCTAGAAGCCCGGCGGCCACCTTCCGTCGGGTGGACCGTTGGGGCGGCTCTACAAGGTTGATTACCTTGTTCGATCCCTTGCCGCCCCAACAATATCGGTCTGTCGGTACACCGTAGGCTTTCAGTCCGTGCGAGTCGGACATAACCCACACTCTCCCCCGGGAGGGTGAATATCCATAAGGGATTTCCCCACGTTAAAAAAAAACTTCGCGAAATGCATGTATCAAACAACAGCCCAAGCCGAGATGTGCCGTGCACCTTTGAGCCAGTTGTTAAAAAACCTCTGAGTGCCTTAAGCGCTCGCCTTAGAGTCCGGTGAAGCTGTTAAGACCTTACCAGATCAACAGCGTAGTCAGATCGAAAAAAAAAACACAGCAAACTAAAGAATGTTTATTGTATTAAATTACATAATAAAATTTCTCTTCAAACGTTTCCTTAAAGACTAATTTCTTTATAATAACCCTTCCTAAGAATCATTCCCCATCTTCCTTAAGACAACTTCATATGGCTATTCAATCTGCATTTGTACTTAAAAGTCTTATTACAGTGTTTACACTTCAAATGGTTGTCGACTACTCCGTTCAAAGAAATGTTATGCTTCTGTATCATGTGACGTTCTAGATTTAGTTCATTCTTAAATCTCTTCCCACATACATCACAGTTTGGTCTTACATCCCTATGAGTATCACTAATATGTACAAGTAAGTTATCATAATTCTCAAAGAGTCTATTGCAATGTTTACACTGGATTGAATTATTCGTTTCTTTAATTTCCATATTCAAGTGTTCATTATTGTGTTTCATTAGATCGATACTGAAAACGGTAGGAATGGTATTGTTAATAGAAAACATTCAATTAATTCTATTGTATGATTATCATTATTCAATGGGGAGGAACACTGCTTATTTATCCCGCTAGGTGGGGCACAGTTGTTGGTCTTAGTTAGTCTGTGATCCTAATAGTCTGTGATCGGTGGTTGTAACGTATTGTCAAGCTTCTGTCAAATACGTACATTCATAGATAAGAATATAATATAGATATATCTATACTAATATTATAAAGAGGTAAAGTTTGTGAGTTTGTGACGTTGTGACTTTGTAGGGGGTAATCTCAGGAACTACTGGTCCGATTTGAATAATTCTTTCAATATTATATATCTCATTCATCGAGAATGGTTATAGGCTATATATCATCACGCTATGATAATTAGGAGCGGAGCACAGATGAAAAATGTTTCAAAATCGGGATGTTTTTTCCTTTTGAGAACTGCTGCGTGTTAGTGTTGGTGTTAGTGTATCTATTCCACGCGAACGAAGTCGCGGGCAGAGGCTAGTATAATACAAATAGACAAGTGAAAGATCAACTTTTGTCAGGTTGAAGCATTCCTATTTGTTAAATTCTTTTTTTTAACTGGCTAGTCATTAAAGTTTACATGATTAATAATTAAAAAACATACTAATACAAATAGAGTAGAACAAGGTAAGGTTTAAATTAGCACGATGACAATTGTTTGACATTGACAACCACAGAGTACCTGTTGTCAACTTATTGACATGAACTAGATGCAAGCACCAACTTTGATTAGCTTTGCCTGTGCCTCCCCATTGAATATTTTTCTATTACTCTTTTTTTTTTTCAAAAAATTTTATTGATTTGTTTATGAACAATAAAAATACTAATTTAATTTTTATCCCCTAAAATCTTTAGGTTACTGTCTTGATTATTATTTATACACAAAACGTTACATACAATCTGTTAGACACTCACATATTATTGTATAAAATCCAAAGGTGGTGGTAGAGCCACACTTGAAACTATAAGTGTTTTCAGCATGTATGGGTCGGCTCATCCGAGGTAGTACCACCCGATCCACAGAAACACCGATATGAAGTAACAGTGCTCGCATTGTTGCGCTTCGTTCGGTCAGTGAGAGCGCCGGAAAACCACCTCCCTCTCCTCTCCCCCTCCCAACTCCCAAATTCCCTAATACCTCGTCCCCCAAACAAAGGCTGGCAACGCATTTGCAACTCCCCTGGTGTTGCTAGTGTCTATGGACGGTAGTGATCACTTAACATCAGGTGACCCAGCCGCTCGTTTGCCTCCAATGATATAAAAAAAATCTATTTTTATTATTATTCAATTGATTTTTTTTTTCAACAATTTTCGATTGATTTGTCTATACACTATTTCACGACAAAATCAAAAAATATTAAAAAAGTTTCACTTCAATCGCGTGTGACGGTTACACACATTCATGTTTTTTTTTTTTAAATTAACAACGCAGCACTATGTGTATGGTGTCCTTTAGTAAATTACACAAAAGTTTACATACAATATGTTATAAACTCACCTATTTTTGAATATTCTATCGCACAACTTGCACTGAAATTCTTGATCAGTTAACGGAACATCATAGTATATGCTTGTGTTTCTAGATTTATCTAGTAGCCTTTGCTTTTCTAGTCTCTCCATTTTGTTTGCAAATCTGTATTCTATATCCTCATCCTCTTCCTTTATATTTAAAGGCATTTCCTTAACTGTATTTTCACATTTGAGTTCTTTTTTCAATATATGCTTCAATGAATACTTGTTCTAGAAACAAGAATAATTACTAATTAATATCTTTACCGCTCTCCACGTCCTACTTGATTGCCAAAAATATGATCGGAGAAAAACCGACTTGGAATCAGAAATCTATACTATAATAAAACTGTAACAAGTCGAAATCTGTACATTAAATATTTTTTGAAAATTTTAATCAGGATAGGCTATGTTATCGATATAGAAGCCAAAAATAATCTTTTTACAATTTTTGTCTGTCTGTCTGTCTGTCTGTCTGTCTGTCCCTATGCACACGCATCACTCTGAAACTACTGAACCAATCTTGACGAAACTTGACATAGTGATAGCTAATATTACGAGATTACATCAAATATACTTTTTGTCTCATAAAACGCCAAGGGTTCTCCAGGATAAAGGATTAAAGTCTAGAATATAAACCTGAATTACTCTGAAAGTACTGAACCAATTTTAACGAAATTTGACACAGTGATAACTAATATTAGAAGACTACATCCAGGATACTCTTTGTCCCATAAAACGCAAGGAGTTCTCCAGAATAACGGACGAAAGTAAAAAATTTGTAGTTCATGAGATTCTTAATGGATTTTGGTAATTTTCCTTTGTGCTATTTACAGCAGACAGATTAGTTAAAAATTCAAGCTATATAGGCTACATAAAAAAAAAAAACAAATAACCAAAAAGAATGACGGGGTTCGAACCGTCTCCCCATCGGTCATGAGAATAGTATAGAGTCGCCAACTTTACCTCTAGGCTACGATTACGTAATAATTTTGTTCAAAAATTTCAACTGCTTCGAAAACGTCCACAAAATTGTTAATAACTAATCCATACTATTAAAATTGTAACAAGTCGAAATCTATACATTAAATATTTTTTGGAAATTTTAATCAAGGTATACTATGTTATCCATATAGAAGCAAAAATTAACACAGTGACAACTGATATTACAAGGCTACATCCAGGATACTTTTTGTCCCATAAAACGCAAGGGTTTCAAATTTAGAATACCTGGTTAATACTGTGAAAATTGGTCGATGATAACTGAAGTATGTTATAAAAGTATTAGATATAGCATTATCAAGATATATGTCATAGTGTGATTTTACTTTCTTTGTAGAAGGGTGCATACTTTCAGTTCCGAAATTATCGCTGTCCGACATATTTTCAATTAAAACACTGGTTACATTCACAACTGCGAACGGTGTTTCATAATTTATAAATAGCGTTAAAAATGCGTAGTTTAATCCGTGACAGTCAATTGTCTAATTAAATAGTAACAAAGAAATCAGTGAAAGGTGCAAGCGCGGTGTGTTTGGCGGTATGTCAAAGGGCGCAAGGTCTTCTGTGCATGCCGTGTAATACTGGTACGACGAGTGTTCGACAAAGCAATTTGAATGTTATGTTTATACAGATAGAGTTGCAGATGTTTTTGAGTACTTCGTAAATAGTGCAAAGTTCGTATTATAACCTGTAGCTTCGGAAATGTAACGTCACAAAAAACCATAATCTTCATCATCATCATCATTGGCAGCTCTTCTCGACCTAATGCAGAAAATAAGCCTCCTCTCTTTTAAAAATAAAAACATGTAATTGAAATCTATCTAGGTCAGACTTTGGTCAGTGTATATGTATATTAGTAAGATTAAAAAAACCAAATGTAATGGCCGATTTTAATAATTCAAAAAGTTATCTACAGGTACTGAAACAGTCTTAATTTAAAAATAATTTATTTGGATATGGATTAATATATAGACATGAATAACATAGTCTTTTACGCATGGTATAGTTTTTATTAAGATTTATTTCAAAAATGTAGTTATAGTGACATAATCACAATAGGTAGACATAGGTATGCTGCCGCGAGGTTTTTTTATAGATAATAATATGTTCTTTAATATTGTATAACACATTTTTGTTCTATCATTCATAGTTATCGGGGCGCATGCGATGAAATACATTTTATGCCAAATTTTTTTCATACCTTTGATTACATTATTGAAATTTTAGTAGAAATCCCAATTTTTTTCTAAAAAATAAATATAGCCTATGTTACTAAGGATTTTTTTCGAAATGTCTACGCTATTGACCCAGCAAGGTCTTAACAGCTTCACCGGACTACTAAGGCGAGCGCTTAAGGCGCTCATCCGATTTTATTTTGGCAACCAGCTCAAGGGTGCACGGCACACCTCGGCTTGGCTGTTGCCTGTTGCATACAATATCGCGACCTATCTTAGCTAACCTAGCTAACTATGTATATATGTATGAGTTGTTGAAACGTATATGTTAGGTTAGGTAAACGAATTATCGAAATCCGTCCAGTAGTTTGAGTTTATTCGTAATTAACATACAAAAATACTACGATTCCTCTTTATTATAATAGTTTAGAAAAATAATTTGAATCTTATGCTTTACTGATAGGGTCGTTAATAGTGCGAAACTTGTGTGTAATCACCACGAACGTCGCCATGGCCGATTTAAGTTTAGGGTGCGCCTATAGATGTTTTACATAAAAAATCACATATAATCTGGGTATATGTTTGAGTGAGACCGGGGATAGTTAGGATTCACAATTGGAAACGGTAGTTGTGGCTGCAATCGCGTGTCAGTTTTATTCAATTTTATCGCTTTTAAAAATACAATTGAAACCAGTGATAACCAATTTGGTGCAGACGAAGTTGCACGGGTCAGCTAGTCTATACTAATATTATAAAGAGGTTAAAGTTTGTGACATTATGACATTGTAGGGGGTAATCTCAGGAACTACTGGTCCGATTTGAATAATTCTTTCAGTGTTATATCATTCATCGAGAATAGTTATAGGCTATATATTATCACGCTAAGATCAATATGGTATGGTGGTATATATAGGTTTCAAAATTGGGATGTTGTTTCCTTTTGAGAACTGCTGCGTGTTAGTATCTATCTATTCCACGCGAACGAAGTCGCGGGCAGAGGCTAGTTGGTTATAAATTAACCAGTGACGTGATAAAGGGCATAGTATGTGAAAAAAAAGTATTTACAAAATTTTCCAAATTTTGTGAATATATGGTTCGCGATTGTAAATATATGAATTAATAAATGATAACGCTCTTAACGTTTATAAATATAGATGTATAATTAAAAGTGATGTCGACATTATATATGTCGGTGATCAGAAGGCAAAAAAATATAAATAATATGGTCACTGAACCACCCACTATAATATTATCGTCATAATTAACTGAACTACCCACTATAATAAACAATGTCATAATTAACTCAAATACCCTATATTCAATTTATGAAAGTAAATGCTACCACCGGTTCGGAAACTACCCAGTCATCGAGAAGAACCGGCAAGAAACTCGATCTGGTTAATCTTTTACAAATCATAACCTACATAAATATTTGACGCACTAAACCTCCATTATAGTAACATGACCCACCCATAATAATAATTTTATCACATTTCAATATAAAATAATAACGAATTCATTTGCACAAATTAATTATCGAGAGTCTAGGTTAAACGACTTCCAACGTACGTATGTACCGCGTGTCGCCAGAGCCAAGACCAACTTAACGGCTTTTTGTTTTCTCGAACTGACTCCGCTATTGGCCTTAATTTTTTGGCCTTTACAGCTTCACCGGATTACTAAGGCGAGCGCTTAAGGCACTCAGCCGATAAAACTTAACGGCTTTTTTTTTTCTCGAACTGACTACGCTATTGACCTAGCAAGGTCTTAACAGCTTCACCGGACTACAAACTTAACGGCGGTCGCTCCGTTCCTTTTATAATGAAGTCGAGTAGTAGGGAAAGAGGCGTAACTGGGTGACGCAACTAGTGCGGGTAGTTGGTAGGCGCCAACACGGCCATCGGATAATTTTATATAAATGTGGGTTGGCGCCGACATATACTAATGCCGTACAATCACTATTATAAAATAGATTATTTAGTTTAAAATAGGTATGTAAGAAAGTAGCAAAATATTCGATAACAAAGAAATAATAATAATACTAATAGTAAATGAAAAAATATAAGAATAGAAACATATATATATATATAAATAAATATATGTATATACTTAATAATGTCATGACTGTTAACACCAACTTGATACTACGATTTTTGTTACGTCAAACTGTATGTACACCCTTTATAGGCTGTAACTTAAAATAGGTACAGCCCAACCAAATAAGAGCAAAGAAACCCACGCCATTACTCTTCCCCACGCTATAAAATGTCTCTGACTTGTGTCAGAGGAACGAAAGCAGGGAACATAATATATATATATATACTAGCTGACCCGTGCAACTTCGTCTGCACCAAATTGGTTCAAACCTGTGTCAATTATATTTTTAAACGCGAAAAATCGTAATTAACCTAAAACCCGATTTTAGCGACCTCAACAGTTTGCATTTGTAAATCCGAACAATACAGGGACTTACTTAAACATATACCCAGTTGGTATGTGAGAAATATTTTAAAGTAAGCATAAAACCCGCTCACAAAAGAGACAACAACTTGATTTTAATTAGCTTTCTCTGGGATAATTTACCAAGTGGTGAAAAATGAATAATTACTAAAATGGCTATTAAAAAATAAGGGTTGATCGTAGGGTGAAAATTGAGGATTGTATGTATTTTTGTATGTTGTATCATAAAAAAATAGAAATTAAAATTTTTGTCTAAAAAATAAAAAAAAAAAATTAGGGGTGAACTACCCCTAACATTTAGGGGGATGAAAAATAGATGTTGGCCGATTCTCATAGATACCGGATAAGCACAAAAAA
Organism: Antheraea mylitta; assembly: GCA_014332785.1. Classification (NCBI taxonomy): domain Eukaryota; kingdom Metazoa; phylum Arthropoda; class Insecta; order Lepidoptera; family Saturniidae; genus Antheraea; species Antheraea mylitta. The sequence goes on from JACEII010000175.1 coordinate 153,086, forward strand.
TTTCATCAAAATCGGTCAAGCCGTTTCGGAGGTGTATGGCAACGAAAACTGTGACACGAGAATTTTATATATTAGATATAGATATATATATATATAAATAAATAAATTGGGTGGCCCAAAAAAACCGACTATTAAAAACTACTATTTAAAATCGATTTTTGAGGATTTTGGAATTTTAAAAAATTTGGAGTGACCTCTTTAATAATTTTTTTTTAGCTGTCTTTTGGAGAAGGCTCTTAAAACATCAAAAACTAACATATTTTCACCCAAGACTCAAAAAAAAAAATAGTCGGTTTTTTTGGGCCACCCTAATATATATGTATATATATATTTTAAACAAGCAATTCTTGTGTCTCTACTGATATTATAAAGAGGTAAAGTTTGTGAGTTCGTGACGTTGTAGGGGGTAATCTCAGGAACTTATTGGGGTAGAGCCACGCTAAAACCATTATTGGTTTCAGTATCAATGGGTTGGTTCATCCAGAGTAGTACGACCCGACACACAGAGAACCGACGTGAAGTAACAGTGCTTGCATCGTTGCGTTTCGTTCGGTCAGTGAGACCGCCGGAGACCCATCCCCCCTTCCTTCCCTACCATCCTTCTTCACTCATCTCCCCTCCCTCTCCCCCTAAACCCTCATTTCTCAAAACACGGGCTGGCAAAGCATTTGCCACACCCCTGGTGTTTCTATTGTCTATGGACGGTGCAAGTCGCTTAACATCTGTCACGTGATATAGCGTTCAGGTATGTCATCTCCATACATTTTTTCGTTTTCTGTGTTAGTGACTGTAGATAAGCAACTTGGCTACGTCCCCGGCTTCGGCTGAATGCCTTGAGCGTTCGCCTTAGTAGTCAGGTGAAGCTGTTAAGACCTTGCCAGGTCAATAATGTAGTCAGTTCGAGAAAAAAAAAGTTTGTTACCGGCTTGTCATATACCATATTGTCAAGATTACGAAAATATATATATTCGATGAAATTAATTGGTGTTTTATTAAAACTGTTGCCTAGTGCCTAATAGTTGTTGACTGGTATCATTCACGATCATCCCCACATTACACGATCACCCTCACACACATGCACGCTACACGCTTACACATGAAAGTGGAAGGATTTACTTTTTTTCCCTTATCGAACTGAAAAACTCTCAATTTTCCGATAATAAATATATGGAGGAGTTGTTGAGGCGTGTATGCTTGGTACACATATACGTTTCAACAACTTATACATATATGAATAGTTAGCTAGGTTAGCTAAGATAGGTCGCGATTTTGCATGCAACAAGCAACAGCCAAAACGAGGTGTACCGTGCACCCTTGAGCTAGTTGCTAAAATAAAATCGGCTGAGTGCCTTAAGCGCTCGCCTTAATAGTCCGGTGAAGCTGTTAAGACTTTGCCGGGTCAATAGCGTAGTCACTTCGAAATAAAAAAAAATCATTCAAGCGTTACGTAAACACTAATGGGCGGAGGGGGGGGGGGTCCTTTTGTTGCTTATTTTGATATAAATATTTTAATATAGATATTTATAATCGAAGATAGTATCTGCTAATTCTGTACATGCCTTTAAAACCCGACTCGACAACTGGCTCCGGACTAATAAACTCACTTTAATAAGTGAACATTTGCAATGACCAAAACCCGACAACTATTTTCGACACAGTATGATATAGACGTATCAGCAATTATGCTGCTTATCTATTAACTATAAATAAATAAATTAATTTTTGATGTCATTATTGAAGGTCGGGAAGGTGATACGTCAGCAATATTTATTTACTTAATTAGACAGATTTGAATATACTTATATAAATGTTTACATAATTATGGGGAGGGGAGAGGAAGGTTAAGAACATTGCTTACTTTTGCTGACCAGGGGGAGGGGGTGACCAGAAATTACAAAAATTCTGCTTTAGTCAATGTTTTACTTTTAGGCCATGCCCCCACCTTAACATCTCTATAATTTTTATGCCGCCCCCCTTACATAATTTTCCACCATTAGAAATTGTTTTTTCCCTTATGAAATACAAATGATAAGTTTTAAGAAGAAATCACTATGAAATTCAAAACATCGTAAGTAAAATTTCAAAACATATAATGAAAAACTTACTTAACGACTCTAATTATACTTGATAATTATTTACAGCATTTTTTGTATTTGCCTTTTCGTTAAATTTGTCACCGATATCTAGCATAGCATTTTTTTTTTATTTTTATTTTTTATTTTTTTTTTTTTTATTCTCGATAAATAAGCTATATAACATTGAAAGAATTTTTCAAATCGGACCAGTAGTTCCTGAACTCAAAAACTCTAAAACATATAATTGAAAACTTACTTGACGACTCTAATTACAAAGTTGATATTTTGGCAATGTCACACGAAATTATAGCTAACTAGCCTCTACCCGCGACTTCGTTCGCGTGGAATAGATACACTAACACATAGCAGTTCTCAGTAGGAAAAAAAACATCCCGATTTTGAAACATTTTTCATCTGTACTTTTTCATCTGTACTCCGCTCCTATTGGTCTTAGCGTGATGGAATATAGCCTATAACCATTCTCGATGAATGAGCTATATAACACTGAAAGAATTATTCAAATCGGACCAGTAGTTCCTGAGATTACTCCCTACAACGTCACAACATCACAACGTCACAAACTTTACCTCTTTATAATATTAGTATAGACAAATTATTTACAGCATTTTTAAGAATTTGCCTTTTTTTGATAAATTTCACCCACATCTAGCATTGTATTTAAGTAACCCAAATCGAAAGGGCTAAAGTCGTATCGAGTCCATTTTTAAATTGCCCCCCTCTTAACTATCAAATTGCCCCTCTGTGGAACATGGGCCCCACGTTGGGAAACACTAATCTACATCTTCAGCTGATTTTTTACAAAAACCAGATCTCAATGTAATGGATCATGTTTTTGTGTTTTTTTTTTTTTAATTTAACGACATGGGAAATTGTAAATTCAATAAAAAAAAAGTTCCTACAAAGAAACAAAATAAAAAAAAACATTTTACATGAAAATTACGATTTTACAATAAATAATTAGTTACTTCTCAAAGTTTTGTAATAAACCAATAATTTTTTAAAGCTTATTCTGTCAACAGTGTGTTGACCTGTACCTCAAGAGGTACATTCAATTGTATGAAGCTTATAAATCTTTATGATAGTTCAGAGGTTAATAAACTTTTAAAATAATTACGATGCATTCCCTTGAAGCGAGAATAAATCTTTCAAGTAAGTTTAACATAACAGTTAGTAGGTTCATCCATCGAGCCGTGAACGCTCCGGCACGTGGCATTATGGATTTTAATCTAAAAACGGCCATAAAGGCAATAACATCATTAAAAAATCCACTCTAGAATAATAAATAGTTAATATAAATAAATAAATAAACACCTAATAGTTGCTTACCACGCAAACAATAAAAATAAAAAATAAAGCGAAAGCAAAAAGAGGTGCGGACCAAGAGTCTGTAGAACAAAACAATTAGTATAAAAAAAAAAAACATGACGGGCGCTAAAAACTGTATTAACCATTACATAGTAAAGGACAAAGTCTACTGAACAGATTATCATGCAGTTGTCACCAGTAGATATAATTACTTCTGAGGACGGTTTTCATTTATAATTTGTCAAAGTTTATATGAAGTTATACTCCTTTTGGCCCCTTAGGGAAAAGTGATGAGTAAATTTTTACGACACGCGCGCACACCGTCACGAAAAACCGACACCATGAACTTAGCTATAGTCAACATTTTCTATAGTTAATGTCTTTTTTCCTACAAACATGGAATAAGGCGAACGATAAATTTTTTTAAAAGGCTTTTATCTTGTTAAGCCAAAGAAGTATAACTTCTAACACGTGTACATAACGTACACATATACTTTTTTTTTACCAGGGTAGGGCAACGTTCACCGGGTCAGGTAGTTCATTTGTATAAAACATATAATACCATAGAGTCAGTGGATTCATCCTCATCTGTGCAGTCCACTGCTTCTTGCTTCAGCATTGGCATACACTTCTGAAGACTTAACTGTGCTTCTGCAGCTTTGGTAGATAGTAAACCTATTATTTCCATAAAAAAAAAATGATTAAGAAACTTATGATAACATTTAATGAAGGTAAGGTCATAAATTATAGAATACTAAGGTGGACGCTACTTTGCACTTCCGTCTGGTAATAGTCCGGTGAAGCTGTTAAGACCTTGCTGGGTCAATAGCGTAGTCATTTCGAAAAAAAAAAACTTCCGCCTGGAATTGATTGACCACCACTATGTCTAAACGTGTTTCGTTTCGTCATTGAGCATCATCAGATCGATGTTCAGCGAAACACATTTAAACATAGTAGTGGTCAATCAATTCCAGGCGGAAGTGCAAAGTAGCATCCACCTTAGTATTCAATGATGGATTTCTGGAAAGTAACGCCTTCTTCAATCACATATCATAAATTATATTTTGTATAGTCATCTATGAGTCGAAACAAATCAAGTGGGCCCCCCTTTTCCACTTGATTATTTAATTCAAGTATGAATATTTGTTCATGAAGTATTTACTATGAGTTTTTGAAAATTTTTATTTTAACCACATTTTTTTTTAATGAAAATTTTTATAACATTTAATTAAAAAAATCAATAAATAAAAAGCTATTAAAGATATTTTAATGACACTTTCAGGATTTATAGTTTAATAGTTGTACTTTGATAAGATATATAAAAGTTTAAAATATTATCTTTTTCACATTGTTAATTACCTTTTTAGTTAACAGATGAAAATTTCAATGAGTTTTCCCTCAAAAAACAATTTTTTTTTCTTGATATTATGCATTAAACATTTAAGTAATAGAATCCTCAAAAAAATATGACTTTCATGTCCACTTGACGTGTTTTGACTCTATGTCAATAGTTACCTGAATTCATACATGGAACACCAACAGTTACATTGTGACATGATTTAGATTCATCTGTTTTAACCTCTTCAAGTCCTTCACATTCCTCTATTGAAGTTAGTTTATGCCTTCTAGAATTGATACCTCGGCACAAATCAAAGGGTTCATTAGGTCGTTCTTGACAAGTGAATTTTGTTGGTAAACAACCAGGTTTCATCCTTATTCGAGACACTATACCCATTATTGAATACTCCATGTAGTTTTTCATATCATTTTGAAGCTGAAAATTTATATTATAAATATTATATTGGACGCTACTTTGCACTGCCCCCTGGAATTGATTGATCACCACTACATCTAACTACAGAACTTAAAAAAAAATACAGACGAATTGAGAACCTCCTCCTTTTTTTGAAGTCGGTCAAAAAGAAAATCAATTAATCAATAAATGTATATTTTGTATATATATGAATTATACAAAATATAATTAATAAAGATATAATAATTATTAAGAAATTAATTAACATATGTTGTACATTGACATGTAATCTCGACACTCACAGAGATTTTAGAGACGTAATGGTGGTCAATCAAATCCTGGAGGAAGTGCTAAGCAGCACATAAACTATAATACTTAATGATGAATTTCCGCTAAGTAACACCTTCTTAAATCAATAATGTATATGATAGTAACGAACTCATTTATCCAAACTTACAAGAATTTGATTAGAAAGTAACAAAGTCACTGAACTAAATTAATGGGAATTTCATTTGAAATTAACAATCCGATTGAAGTAAACTAATAGGAAGCTGGAGCTAAAAACTCTGCAGAAAACCAAGTAACTTGGCAAACTGAGTTTCCGGAAAGAAATTCATTGCCTAGCAACACAAACAACAAAACTGTACTTCATATTTATATGTTACACACTCTCTAGTATACATCTAGGAGTTTTTGGTGGGATATTAGTCTGTCATGTAGTGGATTTTATATTTTATTCATAATCTTGTGTTATTTGACTCTATATTTTGTAAATTTGGTGGTGTTTTACATAATATAGTTAGTTTATTGTGCACAAGTGAAGTGAATGGAAAATAATGCCACGAAGCATAAAATTCTGAGATGCCACAAAAACTCCCAGGAAGGTTCTAACAAGGGATCCACCATCTTGTTAGAATATTGAAATTTATTCACACGACGCTTGTAATATTATTGTACTATCCATTGAAAGAAAACATTGACACTGGCAAGTGCTTCTGCGGAGCCAAAACAAGAAAAAGAAGAAGAAGAAGCATACATCTACTAAATACATACACATGTATGACCCATTTTCCAGTGAGTAATTATGAAAAATAGCAAAAGTAGGTGTAGGGTATTGGAACACCTATTGTAAGGAGTATCCTGGTAGTATATAAAAATATAGAATAAATACATAACATAGCCTTGGTTACATGATATTATTGGGGATTCAATGAATAATGATTCGAGCAATTTAATTACTGTTCTTTATTATTCAAATTATTCACAGACATTTCTTTTTATCGTAAAACTAACCCCTACTATTACTACTTATTTACGATTGCATACCTTATTTACGTTTTGCTATAATTGCTTACATATTATATCAAGCCATAATGATATATAGCTTATACAATATCCTAACAAGTCCTGTACATATCGGTATAAGCTTCATTATAATCGGTTCCGTGTTTACGAAAATAAGCTCGCAAAAACCTCAGATATTGCAATGTTATTGATCATAAAGGGAAAAAACTATCTAACCATAAGTGCAACATATTTTAAAACTTATATTTAAAATCGGAACTCACATCGAAGTGATCTTCACAAAAATAACAGGAGCTTTTCAATGAAAAAGCTTTTGTATCCCTTCTAGCAAGTGTTAACCATTTTGTTCTTATTTTTTTATCATTTGGAACGTATATAAATAATTTTTCGGGGGAGGTTATCGATGTGCTTTTGCACATGGGCACTGCGCAGCATTTGTAAAATTTGTTTTTCAGCATTTTTTCTCGAGAAATTACTCAAAAAAACACCGCCCAAGACAGCTGTACAAATTTGACAGATCAAATGTCAATACTCAATATGAAGTAGGGGTGAAACTATCGATATATTGTATCGAGTTAAAATATCTACCATCGTCGATATATTACCATGTTTGAACGATGTTTTGTGATGTGTAGACCCATGCATTATATCCCTTACCCACTAGCCTCCTCAGTCACAGGTAAGAATACAAGTTCTACCTTTTTTGTGTTTTTTTCTAAATATACCCATTAGTGTAGTATTTATAGAAAATTTAAATTAAAATTATTAGTAATTATGAAGAAATAGTACTTGTCCTTACGCTAAATGTATTTTTAATACTTAATAAAGGCTTTTCGAACGACATTGATTTGGATTATAAAAAAACAATATTTTGTTTATTATTGAATGAACATCCTTGACATGACTACCGTTCGAGCAGTGTTACCAATGTTAATTGGCGCAATTTTTACTGAATGGTGTGGCCTTTAATCCACACACAACTTGCTTTTAATTTAGGCGTAATCCTTATCTCTTTGAATTGCCTCATTTTAGAGTTCTCCGGAATGCGACGTAGGGTTTAGATCCCTAATGTGGGAGTTTATCCCATAAAAGTAAATAATAGTTAAAAAAAACACGCCTTTTATAGAAAACCAAACTAGAAAATAGAAAAAAAAATGAGTTAAGAATAGTGTATATAATTTTTTTAATAAATATAAATTAATAATAGTGTAATTAAAAAATGTAATGTGTGTATGCCTTTTTTAATATTATTTATTTTGTTAAATTAGAAACTTTCTTTGTTATTTAAAGATTGAAAATTAAAATTACCAATTTTTGCGTTATCGAATAGTTGAAACTTATAAATATATATAAATTAACAAATCATATTTTGCAGATTGAATAATGGAATTTTTTTTATCAAATTAGTGTCTTATCATCGGTCCTCGATATAAAGTTTGAATGAAATATCACCGTTGAAAGTGAGTCAAAATCGCACCCAAATTTGTTTGTTACAAACATGTAGGTGAAACTAATTAAAATCTCACTGGCTGCATAATTGTCTTTAGAACTTCTGTTACCTTTTTTTTTCGAACTGATTTCACTATTGACCTTGCAAGATCTTAACAGCTTCAGCCGATTTTATTTGGCAACTAGCTTAATGGTGCACGGCGTACCTCAGCTTGCGCTGTTACCTGACTCATTCAATTCGTGACCTATCTGAGCTAACCTAAGTTACATATTCATACTTTATGAGTTATTGAAACGTATATGTGTACCAAGCATACATACCTCAACAACTCTTATATGTATTTTGTATCGGTTATTTTTACTAAATTATTTTAGTTCTATATGGGAAAAAATAAAACACTTACACTTTTATGTGTAAGCGTGTGTGCGTGCACGTGTATGGAGGTAATATGTGTAATGTTGTCGCAGTGATGTAAGATTTTGTGTCACTGTATCGCGCGATCAGCGCACTCAAGGGCTCTACGCCGAGGGAACGGACCTAGGCTTGAGCCGCTGCCGAAAAGGTTACTTTATTGGGAACATAAATACCATGTACTGAATTAAACATGTTTATTGATTACTTCTGATTCACCACTCTTATTTTCTACTTTAACGACGATAATATGAGACAATTTACGACGTTTAAATTTATCGTGATTTGCGCTTGATTGAGCTCCTCCATTTCGCTGAGACAATTCACCGGATAAACGCTGCGTGTCTCTCAAACCAGCTATGCTAGGAGAATTAATACTTGTTCCATCTATCTTTGATTTATTTGTTATTACTGTAAATCTTGTATTCGAAGAGGTGGTTAATTCTGAAATCATTTTTTCATGTTTCAGACGACGCCTTTTTTCCGCGGCACGCTGCTTCAGTCTCTCTTTGTTCCGCTCCCTGTATAGTTTTTTCCGATATTTATTTCTTTGGAGAGCATTCATCTCTTTAGGGTGCAGAAAAGTGTCTATCAGTTTTTTATCACTCAAGTCTATTTTCTTTACGTTTGAAGTGGTATCCACCACCGCGATACGTTGTAAATATTTTAAACGTGCTCTTCTTTCGACTTCAAGCTGTTTCAATTCTTTGTTCTGTTTCCTGTATTTATAAAAAGTATATAAGCATATTAATAAAATCTAAAATAAATATAAATATTTCATGGTAATATTAGATTACTAAAAATCTTACATTACATTAACTGCATGGCTCGTGTTTAACTGATCTTGGTTTGGTTCAATTTCAATAGTTATTTGCGACCCTTGTAATGATTGTTGGATACTGAAATATAAAAAAAAAAGCGTAATTAAGACAGAAAAATAGTGCGTGGAGTTCCGCAGCGCGAAAGAAATGAAACTTCGTAATGTGGAAATGAGAATAGGAAGTGGTAGAAATTGATTTTTAGCGAAATCATATTGTTTCTTTGAGACAAACTTTATTAACATTGCTTACAATTCACAATTGACTGCGTGTTTTAATTAGCATTTTCGAGTGGAGAAATATCTAAATCTATAACATTTACAATGGAATTATGATAACTAAAGTAAGATAGTAAATGACACAAAATAAATATAAGAGTTGTCGAGGTATGTATACTTGGAACACATATATGTTTCAACAACTCATATAAGTATGAATATGTAGGTTAGCTCAGATAGGTCACGAATTGCATGTATCAGGCAACAGCCCAAGCCGAGGTGAGCCGTGCACCCTTGAGCTTGTTGCCCAAATAAAATCGGCTGAGTGTCGCAAGCGCTCGCCTTAGTAGTCCGATGAAGCTGTTAAGACCTTACTAGGTAAATAGGGTAGACAGCTCGAAAAAAAAAGCTTGTTCTATTCTTTCAATTTTTTTTGCAAAAATTGCATCAAGGAATATTGGACACTACTCGTATATCGATAACGCTCGCGCTGACCTATGACAGTTATACTACGCGCATGCGTTCGAGTGCCACGCATTCACTCTCGCTCCGTCTCTTTCTATTCCCCCTTAGCGTTAAACGTTTAACGCAACCTTGTTGGAAGTGGATTACAACCTAAAAATGGCCATAAAGAACGAAAATGCAACCGCTATAAAAACAAGAACGTCATTAAATCAAAAATAGATAATAGTAATTGATAATTAAACAGTTAATTAATATTTAATAAATTACTTTAAAAAAAACAGATATGCTCACTCACGGATACGATTTTTTACGTATACAAGACACTACAAGTAAGTAAAAAACGGTGCGGACCAAGAGTTTGCAGAATATAATAAAAAAAATCCTTGGTGGAAGTCGCATTAGAAGTTTCACTTCAAAACTAAGCGTAGCTTTAGTGTATTACGAAGAATAATTATCATTCTATCATAGCACAGCAAAATGACTGCACTGTGCCTGACAGTACAATCCAAAAACAATGGAAACGACCGAGAGACACGCCATCTCTCGGCGGTCGCAGCTGTTATGTCGGCCTGCGTCAATGTCTCTTCACGTTACGCTTGAAGGACCCCGTGTTATACGAAGGAGAGAACACTCTAGCCTTTTGAGTTTTTGGCGGGATTTCAGTCTGTCATGTAGTGGATTTTATATTTTATTCATAATCTTGTGTTTCTTGACTCTATATTGTGTAAAGTTGGTGGTGTTTTATGTAATATGGTTAGTTTATTGTGCATAAGTGAACTGAATGGAAAATAATACCATGGAGCATGAAATTCTGAGGTGCCACAAAAACTCCTAACAAGAAAACTTCTAACAAGAAATTCACCATCTTGTTAGAATATTGATTGACACGACGCTTGATATTGTAATGATCGTACGACGCTTGTAATATTATTGATTACTCGACAATGGCAGTAATAATCTGAAAGATTGATTGCCAAAAATAAAGTTAAAAAAAAAACACTCTAGCCGGGAGAATGTTCCACAGCTTCACGGTACGGCAAAGATAAATTGAGAACTTTTTAGTTCGTGCTCAGATAGGATTTACCGTAAAACTATGGCTCCGAAGGCCAGTGCGCGTGGTTCGGTTGTGGAGAGGAAGGGATTCAATTAAATAGCTCTGCAGAACTTTCGCCATGATACAGACGGTAGAACACGCTCAGTGAGGCAATATCAATTAACAATTATTTCAATACATTTCTAAAAGTTATAAATATCTATCTATTTGGATACATATAATACATATTTTAGTAGTGGTAGAGCCAAGCTGAAGCTATTGAAGCTCGCCCCGGGAAGCACCACCCTCTCACAGAAAACCGACGTGAAGTAACAGTGCTTGCATTGTTGCGTTTCGTTCGGTCAGTGAGAACGCCGGAGACCCATCACCCCTCCCCGACCCTCTCCCTTTCTCTCCGTTCCCCCAAACACAGGGTGGCAACGCACTTGCGACTCCTCTGGGGTTGCTAGTGTCTATGGACGACGGTGATCGCTTAACATCAGGTGACCCGCATGTTCGTTTGCCTCCTATGAAATAAAAAAAAAAAAAACTAATTTATAAAGAGGTAAAGTTTGTGACGTTGTAGGGGGTAATCTCAGGAACTATACGTTCGATTTGAATAATTCTTTCAATGTTATATAGCTCATTCATCAAGAATGGTTATAGGCTATATATCATCATGCTAAGACTAATAGGAGCGGAGCACAGATTTTGAGAACTGCTGCGTGTTATTGTATTTAAGCCACGCGAACGAAGTCGCGGGCAGAGGCTAGTATGAATATAAATCTAATGTGTCTGTCTTTTTTACACGTGAAAAATCTATGGGCAACGGTAAACCTGATTGTTGGTGTGGTGAGACGTGGCGACGCAAAACACAAACTTAGCACTATTAACGAAATACTCAAAAATATTTGCAACCCTATCGGTACAAAAATAGGATTCAAATTATTTTGCCGGACACTCGTTCTGCTAGAGTTACGTGGGACGCGCCGACGATAAAGCGCCTTTAGATAAATGCCGTTAAACACACCAAGCCTGCGCCTAGTTGCATTTTTGTATTTAATGAAAATGAATATTTACATAATAAAATAAATAAACAGTCATTATTGTACGGAACAACTTTGTAATGCTTTATCTTTTCATTATGCATATAACTTATACAAAACAATTTCTATGTTTCACATCTGCCAGGCGTCACGTGACGACTCAATTTATTATATAGTCTAATTAATAAACTAGAATTTTGATTGATTTAAAAATTGATTTTTATTTTTTCGGCAAGAATTCACATCTCTACTTTCAATATAAATTATCTATTTTAATTGTTGCAACCAATCTTCCAAATTATTGCGGCGATTGCCAATAATGTACAAGAGTTTTGGTATAAATTCAATGTTCTAACAACATGGTGGTTCCCTTGTTAGAACCTTCCAGGGAGTTTTTGTGGCATCTCAGAATTTCATGTTTCATGGTATTATTTTCCATTCATTTCACTTATGCACAGTAATCTAACTATATTACGTAAAACACTACCAAATTTACAAAATATAGAATCAAATAACACAACATTATGAACAAGATATAAAAGCTGCTACATGATAGCCTAAAATCCCGCCAAAAACTCCACGAAGTAATGAGCACAGAGTAATTCGAGCAATGTTGCCAGTTTTAATTGGCTCAGTTTTTACTGTGTTTTTATTGTGGGTTTAAAATTTTCAGATGATTAAATAATCATTTTTGATCCACAGATTGCTTTGAATTTCAGTGTTCTCTCACTCTCTCTTTGAATTGCATGCTTGTAGAGTTATCCTTAAAGCGACGTAAGGTTTTAATACCCAGGGTGTGAGTTTAACTTCCAAAAACAATGGAGAATAGACGTCACTGGCCGCATAAACTATACTAATATTATAAAGAGGTAAAGTTTGTGATGTTGTGACGTTGTAGGGGGTAATCTCACGAACTACTGGTCCGATTTAAATAATTCTTTCAGTGTTATATAGTTCATTAGTCAAGAATGGTTATAGGCTATGTATCATCAAGCTAACACCAATAGGGACGAAGCACAGATGAAAAATGTTTCAAAATCGGGATGTTTTTTCCATTTGAGAACGCGAATGAAGTCGCGGGCAGATGTTAAGTGATCACCACCGTCCATAGATACTAGCAACACCAAGGGAGTCGCAAGTGCGTTGCCAATTTGGAGGAAAGAGGAGTAGAGGCGGGCTTCCGGCGGTCTCACTGACCGAATGAAACGCAACAATGCATGCACTGTTATTTGACGTGGGTGTTTCTGTGTGTCGGGTGGTAGTACCGGGGGCCAGCTGACACATTCATGCTGAAACTAGTTATAGCTTCAACGTGCGACTACCAAATAAATAAATACCATATATTGAATTGAACATATTTATTGATTGCATCATCATATTCATAACTATTGTATTCATATTAGTCACATTATTATTGTAAACAAATTCATGACATCTAAATTTACTACAGTTATTCGGAATTTTGGTCCATTTGCTCTTGATTGACTTCTTTAACTTCCCAGAGATCATACAATGAATAGATAATTTATTTCTTCTAAACAAGCTACATTTGTACTTCTTTACTATTGGTTTATTTATTACTATTGAACCCGGCAGATGTTGTCTTGCCCTGATCCTCATGAATCACTCTATTCATTGGTAAAAAACGCATGAAAAGCCGTTCAGTACTTTTTTAGTTTATCGCGAACAGACAGACGCGGTAGAGGACTTTCCTTTATACTATATTAATATATAAAAATATTTTTGATAAATTATATATTAAAACGTTCCTCATTAATTACTCTGTCAATTGGTGAAAACCGCGTAAAAATCTGTTTAGTAGTTTTTGAGTTTATCGCGAACAGACAGACAAACAGACGTGGTAGGGAACTTTGATTTATACTATGTTATGATATAAAAATATTCTTGACAAATTATACACTTAAACGTTGCTCATGAATCACTCTATCCATTGGTGAAAACCGCGTGAAAATCCGTTTAGTAGTTTTTGAGTTTATCGCTTACAGACAGACAGACAGACGCGATAAAGGACTTTGATTTATACTATGTTATGATATAAAAATATTCTAGACAAATTATAAACTTAAACGTTGCTCATGAATCACTCTATCCATTGGTGAAAACCGCGTAAAAATCCGTTTAGTAGTATCTTAGTTTATTGCGAACAGACAGACAGACAGACACGGTAGGGAACTTTGTATTAAACTATGTTATGATATAAAAATACTCTTGACAAATTATATACTAAAACGTTACTCCTGAATCACTCTATCCACTGGTGAAAATCGCGTGAAAATCCGTTTAATATTTTTTGAGTTTATCGCGAACTGACAGACAGACAGATGCGGTAGGGAATTTTATACTATATTTTGATATAAAAATATTCTTCACAAATTATATACTAAAACGTTCCTCACGAATCACTCTATCCATTGGTGAAAACCGCGTGAAAATCTGTTTAGTAGTTTTTGAGTTTGTCGCAAACAGACAGACAGACATACGCGGTAGGGGACTTTGTTTTATACTAATGATTTCTCTAAATTTTATATTTGAAAAGGTAGATGATCTATAATAATTTCTGTATGTTTAAGACGTCGCCTTCTATCCGCTTCACGTTGCTTCAGTTTCTCTCTATTCTGTTCCCTGTATTTTCGTTGATATTCTTTTTTTCTCTGGAGATCATTCTTTGCTTTAGACCGTTTGTTTTTTTGAATGGATGGTGCCTGTGTTCTTTCCAAACTAGATGAACTTGGAGAGACAGCAGATTTTTTTTTACTATTCGATCCTAGACGTCGCCTCCTTTCCGCTTCACGCTGCTTCAGTTTCTCTCTGTTCTGTTCCCTATATCTTTGTTGACGTTCTCTTTTTTTCTGGAGAGCTTTCATTCTTTTTGCTAGCTCGTTTCTTTGAATGGACGCTTGTGTTCCATCCAAACCGGATAAACTTGGAGAAGTAGCAGCTATTCCTTCTCCAATATTAAATCCTAGACGTCGCCTTCTTTCCGCTTCACGCTGCCTCAGCCTTTCTCTATTCTCTTCCCTGTATCTCTTCTGATATTCCCTTCTTCTTTGGAGAGCATCATTTTCTTTAGGTCGTTCTTTCCTTTGAATGGATGGTGTCTGTGTTCCATCCAAACCGGACGAACTTGGGGAAACAGCAGCTATTTTTTTTCTATTATTGAATCCTGTACGCTTTTTTCTCTCCACTTCACGCTGTTTCAGCTTCTCTCTATTCCGTTCCCTATATCTTTGCTGACGTTCACGTTTTTTTTGGAGGGCATGCATTTCTTTGTCTTGCTCACTTCTTTGAATTGACGGTGTTTGTGTTTCATCCAAATCAGATGATGTTTGAGAAATATCAGCTATTATTTCTTCATTTTTAATTTCAATGCTGTATATATTTGAAGTGGTGGGTGATACTGTTATACTTTGTAAGTATCGTATACGTTTCCGTATTTCCGTTTCACGCTGTTGCAATTTTCCTCTATTCTGCTCTCTTTGTCGTTGTTTTTTCTTATTATTTTCTCTAAAAAGTATATGATAGTGTTAATGAAAGCCAAAAGAAATATTAATATATTCTGGTAACAGTAGATTATTAAAGATGGTAATAATATTACATTAATGACTTTTTTTAAACGTGGGGAAATCCCTTATAAACACCCACCCTCCCGGTGGAGAGGGTGGGTTATGTCCGACTCGCACGGACTAAAATCCCACGGTGTACCGACCGACCGTAGTGTTGGGGCGGCAAGGGATCGTTCTAAGCTATTCCCACACACACTGGGGTCTGCCTCCCCTCGTCCGCCGGACCTGTGCAATGAGGAGATGAGCCCCCCGACTACATCCCCTCAGGCTCGGCTACGGTGGCAGGTGAAGTTGGGCGAAGCGCCGCCTCCTCCTGCCGGTCCTCCATTGGCGAAGACGGCCACTGAGGGGGTCCGCCTCGCGGGCCCTCTCCGCCGCCTCCTTTTGCGAGATGGCTTCCTCGCAAAAGGAGGCCACTACTCGCCACGCCTGCTCGCTGCCGAGCATGGACGAAACCACGCCCGACTGCGACAAATCCTCCCCCAACACCGCCGCCAGAGTGCGGCGATACATTAATGATATGTTTAATCGACCTTGGTTATGTCCAGTTTCGATAATAATATTTTGTAACTTTTTGGGTGATTGTTGGGTACTTAAATAGTTATAAAAACATACATACAATTAAGATATACAAAAAAAAAATAACATGGCTTGAGTATACTAGTAAACTGATGAATTTTAGCTAATTATTCCAATATATCTCCTAAAATTTTAAATTATAACTATCACTGATATGATGTCAGTCCAAAATATTGAAATATAATTTTCAAGATGATTTGAAAATTGTATTTTTTGATGTACAAATTAATACTTCGAGTAGTGAAAAACCATAGAGATTTAAGCGCCATACAAACGAAAATAGACCTTATGCGGTAGAGGTCAGCAAATAGTTTGGCAGTATAAGGTTTAAAAAAATAATGGATTTATTACAAGATTTGAATAATTACAAATGATGTAATGCGAAATTACAATTATTATGTAAAATGTATTATTACATTATTATTTAATTTTTAAAAGCTATTTTTTGTACTAAACCACGAAATGTCCAACTTAGCTATTGTATTTAACTTTTAGGTTAGAAAAAATATTTTACATTAAATACTGAACTAAATAGACATTAAACTAATACAATATGAATATATCAAATTAAATATTGAATAATTTAAACAAATGAATATGATAGCAATCGTTTTTAGGCAATTAACTTTACTATTATTCTCTCTGCTTATTTCATATAAAACTTATTGCAAGAAAATATACAATATTTTATCGATCATAAAAAAAACGAAATATATTAGGTATAGTTTATATGAAAATAATATAAAATATATGATAATATAAAAAATATGATAATATAAAAAATATATATAATTTGAATATAATTAAATATATTATTGTGACCATAGACTTATAGACTCATATGGTACACGTACTAAATGTCTTTGCCGATGACGGGAAATTTTTTTTTTTTTTAAAAGGCGCGCTGGGCCATATCATTTTCTAAGCTAGTATACAGGTTAAAACAAATAGGAATAACATTCTTACGCGATTTGCTATCAGCTGATTTTGAAATACAGTTTTGTAAGTCAATATTACATTTACAATCATACATCAGCAATCATCTTCAATAATAATTTATTTAAAATTAATTAATAATTGATGTTAATGATAATAATATATGCAATGAAAACTGTGTAAAGTTTGTTGATTTTTTCAATAGCCAAAGCCTTTGAATTAGGGTTGATCGATATTCATCGATGTTGAAGAAATATCGAGGTACAGCTGAAAAACATTGATGTTATGATCTCGATAACATCGACACAAATTTAACTATTTTATACTAGATGATACTAATCAACGTTATCGAAGTAAGCCGTACGAATAGTTATTTCTTTGCATTTCCTAAGGGGAAAAGGAAAAAAAAAATTTTTTCAAAGCTAGCCAACTCTTATAAATATGGCAATATGGCGCCACGCTTCTGCATTATCCGGTTTTTAAATATTTTTAATTTTGTCAAGAAATTGTTTATAAATAAAGCAATCAAAAAGTTTTAAAAAAAGTACAAAATATTTTATTATATTGAATAATAATAATAATATTGCCCGTTTGTCGTTACTAAACATATAAAGTGATTACTGAATGAGGAAAATTATAGTGTATGATTGTGAAGTTAGCAGTGTTGCCGTTTAAGAAATAAGAAAGTCTCTAGACGTCATTTAAAAAGTCGCTAGATTATAAAAAATACATAATTAAAAAATCCGCCAGAAGTCGCTAAATGTTTCATAATATTTAATGGTAAAAATATGGTGAAAATACTATATTGCGAATATTTGACTGTGATAAAACGAAAAAAATGTTTTAGTTGGATTAGTTATAACAACTTTTAGTTATGTTATTCCTATTCTTGCTGTTTTCATTCTAGTCGACCCCGAGATCAAACGTCATTCTGGTAGGGAAATTACAAAAACAACATCAGCAATTCATGTTATTACCAGTAAGTAGTTGTAGAGCCAAGCTGAAGCTATTATTGTTTTCAGCACTAATGGATCGGCTCGTCCGGGGAAGCACCACCCTCTCACAGAAAACCGACGTGAAGTAACAGTGCTTGCATTGTTGCGTTTCGTTCGGTCAGTGAGAGAGCCGGAGAGCCACCTACCTTCCCCTTCCTGCCCCCCCCCACCCTCCTCCTAAACACAGGCTGGCAACGCACTTGCGACTCCCCTGGTGTTGCAAGTGTCTATGGACGGTGGTGATCACTTAACATCAGGTGACACATCTGTTCGTTTGACTCCAATGACATAAAAAAAAAATTAGTACCAAAATACTTAAATATTTTCAATATTCAATTAGTTGCTATAGCCACTAATTTTCTTTAAGTCGCTAGATTGAAAAAAAATCGTTAAACACGTACAAAATGCGCTAAATCTAGCGACAAAGTCGCTAAAACGGCAGTAGTGGAAGTTAGACATATGCTATCGTTGACTTTTTTGTAGACATTATCAAGCACTGTAACTTATCTCTATAACTCCATCATATATCACTCATCGTTAAGGCAACGTTTTCGTTCGACCGTCTTTTCTCAGACTTGCTTTGCAAATCCGGCTACGGCTTTCCGGCTTTTTCGCCATGTACATGGTGGTTGCGACCCAATCGGGCTGTACAACCCTACCACCCCGCTTTCGCGATTGCCTCGTTCGTTATTCAGCAGAGTGCACCACGTGCAGGTGAGGTTGGCTTGGGTATCTCAAAGTCTTATGATGTTACTCGACACCCCTTACACCCCAACATGTTTACAGCGTCATAAAAATTGCATACTTTTACGAATTTAATTGATTTATTGTAAAACATCTATAAGCGCAGGTAAACATGATTGTAGGCGTGGCGACGCGATGCCATGCGCAAGCGACTGTGCGCAGTCTCTCTTACCGCACTGAGCTTTCATACCTATAATAGCGTAATTTGAGAATTTGGGAATCGTTCGATTCGAACAATTTCGATGTTTCACATCTGTCATACGTCCCGAGACGGCTCTATTTTTTATCATTGAATAATCATTATTTCGTATAATAAATACAGAGAAGGAGTTAATAAAAAACAACAATTTTTTCGATAAATTAACATTTATTTGCACCAGTTAATTTATGTTTTTTACATAAATTATACAGCTTAAATACAAGTATCAATGTGTTATTTACAACTCATATATATTGTGATATTCAAGATCCTCCAATCTACGTTATTCTGTTAAGGATTGGACGGTAGGAAAAGTTGGAAATCAAGAGTGTTTCAAATGTAATCTGCCTTGAAAAAGTCTAATCGACGGTTGTTCCTCTCACCATCGTTGTCTTAATATCTTCGAGATTGTATATATCTTTCATGTATTTGAGAAATGTGTCATCATTTTTCACCTTTGTATTGAAGTCGTCGCAACGAAGTATTAGAACTAAAAGCCTCAGTATTATCTCTAGACTGAGTGTGACGTCATCAATACTCAGTTTTAATCCATCTCCAATTTCGGTCAGAATCGTTGAAAACCTCTCATCAGTTTGTCGCACAACACGAACCAACGGAAATGATGTGTTACAGAATTAGTTCTCCACGTTGGTTGATCTGCATACTTTTTTTTTATATATCATTAGAGGCAAATGGACAGGTGAATCACTATTAAGTGATCACTGCCATCCATAGACACTAGCAATACTAAGGGAGTCGCAAGTGCATTGTCAACCTGTGTTTGGGACGAGGGGATGACCAAACGAAACGCAACGAAGTTACTTCACGTTGGTGTGTCTGTGGGTCGCACTACCCCGGACGAGCCGGCCCATTCATGCTGAAACCAGTAATAGCTTCAGCGTGGCTCTAACACTATTAGTATCACAAGACTGTGGCATGGGCTTGCTCGTACTTATGGCAGCTGTCTGAAATCGCCGCATAGGATCACATGGATGCCTCCTAATGTCAGTAATCTGATGCAGTCATTAGTCGATGTTTTGGAGAAGATCTGCACTTAACATGATGATCTCGTCCACAAAAACAACTTCGACGAAAATGAACATATTTCTGGCTTGCAAATTATCCGTGGATATGGCTTTTATCGCGCGAGAAGTTCTAAGACGCAACACTGAATGCACAATATTGCGACCAAGAGGTACATCGACTTTATCTGTACTGGCACAGTCAATGTTGGCGTTATTCATCGTGTCTCCATAAGACACTTTAAGGTGTTAGTATTTCCACAGTCCGCGGGACCCTTTAAGAATATTTGTTGTGCTCCAGAATCATCATCTCCGCAACCATGTAATCGATCGATCTCAAGGACGATCTCCAGTTGTTCTAGGTTGGTGGTTCTTATAAGCTTGCAATACTGCTGTATCACATTGCTGCGTTTCTCACAATCGAGAGTCATTGTCGGGGGACGATTTGATTACCATCATCGACGTTCTCTGTACCATCTTCTAAAAACCTTTAGAGAAATGCTGCTCTTTATTCTTCTTCTTGCAAATTGCTGTATTCATCGTTTTTCAAATTCATCTTCGCTTCAAGTTCCTTCATGACCTTTTCAATATTTAAATCCGTCTCGTACAGGCTACGCCGTTCCATAATCGTATCTTTATTGTCGTCAAATAGTTGCAAAAATTTATTCTGGTCAATAATCTCAGAAATTTCGTTACGAAACGCTAAGTAAAGTAGAACCATCTCTCTTTTGTAATCGACAGTTTCATCGATACTGTATCGTCTGTATCGTATGACTCGTCCGAGCTGTCGTCTGCGATATTCTTTTGGTGCTCTTGACGTCCTCGCTTCACGTGCAGCTTCAGAATCTTCATTATCATCCACTGGCACGTCGTCTTCATCGTCAACGAAATCATTAGCGTTAGCGTACCACGAAGCAAATTCAGCGAGATACACTTGTTCTAAAGATGCGGGTCGTTCTTCATATCGTTGTACTATGTTTTTGGTCCAAACATCAGTGCTGTCTCCATCGATGCCTTCGCGGTCCATTTGTTGACGACGCTTGCGGCAGCATTGCCTTTCTGTCGGCCACACCGTCGGGATGTACACAACTTGACAACTCGTCTCACTCATTGGTTGACGTAGTAGATACCATGCTGCTTCTTGCGCTGACATCTCAACTGCGTTAAGCAGTTTGTTGCTTAACGTTTCCAATAAGCCTGTGTAGTCCTTGTCGGGATGTTCTTGCATCATCGTGGTAAGCTCACGACGTAGGTTACTCATTCCACGGGTTGATTTATTTACAAACTCTACTACATATTCTGCGCAGCTGTACTCATCCAAGATAAACTGAATGTCGATGTTAGAGTTGACTTCGCCGGCAAGGTACGGATTGAACGTGTTTGTCATAAGTTGGTCGAAGTTTCGTCTAAACACCAGTGTCGGTCTGCGTAACGTTGAACGCACAATGTCGAGGTATGACACGTAAGTCAAACCATTAGCATCGAGGAGCTCACCCATGCATGCATATCGACGTTCACCGAGAGAGGTACGCAGCTCCTTGGCTTTCTGTTGTAGCGTTTGGTGGTGTCCATCAGACTGAGGTATTGGAACCAGTACACGGGTTGTGACCATTGGCCAATACGGGATGCCGAATTTGCAAGTCGTTTCTCCTCGTTCTGTGCAAGTAAAAGTATGTTTGTGTATCTGACTGGCGTAGACAGAATTGCTTGGCACATCATATCGAGCAACCGAACTTATTTTTTCCACGAGATCGATTGTTCTTGGCATATTTTCGGACACGGTCTCACGTGGGTCTTCGTTCAACCACAATAAAATACGTGCGTATGGGCTTCCTTGATGCTGGAACTCAATACGAAGGAAGTAATCTTTAACGAAATACTTCCCGAACGGATTGTAAGACTGTTTGGATTTTAGCATTTTCATCAAAGAATCAACAAGCTTGTAGAAGTATATGCAGCAGGTAACAGGATCGTCGCTCACTAAAGTACAGCGTTCAGAAGTGTTGAGATCTTCTGCTGTTTTTCCTGGATATTTTTTACTCAGTTTAAGAAGAATAGTGAGCAGTGGCATCCAGTGTATTTCGTTAGCACTTATAGTGAGGAAGACGGTTGGTTTACCAAGTTGACGAAGTATTGCAAAGAGGTCTCGTTTGCGAGAGGCCCAGTATTGGACGGAATTTGGCACTGTCTTCATGAATGCGAGGTTTTTTATGACATATTCTTTCATAAATTCTTTGTCTTCTAACATACGTCGCGTAACATTCTTTGTATCCGAAACATTGCGAAACGTCCTGGAAATACCATCTACCATGCGCAGTCGCAATATTTTCATCGCAACGTACAAGATCTTTTGAGGCGTGGCTCCGCGTCTGTCACGACGTCGTATCTCACTGGTCGCTATCATGTAAGGTGTTAATGAGATTCCCATGTTGAATCGACGTGGTTCCCCGAAGTATATCGATGGGAACGACAACTCTTCTGTATGGCGGTCATAAATGATGTCGTGAGGTGTTGCTTGATGTCCTGGTGCGATATTGAGACAATCTTCTTCGTTCCACATCATAGTATGTTGCCTTGAAACGAGAATCTCAGATTCAGGCGTGATTTCGTCGGAGATATTTTCTATACGGTTGGACGGATCATCCTGTATGTCATCGAGAAATGGTACAGTAGGATCCAGTCTCGACAAATCCACGTTGATTTCGTATAAACAATATAATGGAGACTTCTTCAGTACAGTTAGCCACGCATTGATTGTACTTTTGGACAAGTATTCGTTGATGTAGACCGATTTGTGGGCAAGGTTTCGCGTGATGTTAACATTAATGACCTCGTCATCATTCAATTGGCGCGGCAAACATTTTACCATCCCTTGGACGTCTAAAGGTACGTTAATTACTTGCCCTATGATTCCATAAGAAAAGTCATGGCGCAAACGACGCACTTGCATAAATGGCAGACATGGCGATATCAATCGTTCACTAATGGGATCCAAAGGTGGTAGTCCTGGTGGTTGGTCTGGATACGAGAATCCATTAACTTTTGCTAGGGGCGGCATCGATTTTTTGTTCAGTGTACGTTTGCAACAGTTGCAAACCGGTTCATATTCTTCTCTGCACAGCTGTCGATTTTCTTTGATGAACCATTCCGATATCACCTCCAACTGTGCCGGAGTGATGGGTTTGAGGTCGTTCTTGAACCACAGTCTATCGCAAACCGAACAAGCGTAGCCAAAATCGTTGTCCAGAAAAGTTAATTTGAATCTCATGATCGAGGATGCCCATTTGGTGTTCCAATTAGATTGTGCCTGTTTTACTTTCAGTTCATCAGAATAAGTATCTGGTTGAACAGTTTCGACGTAGTTTGACTTTACCCGAGGGTAAGATCGAGAAGAGGAAGGAGTAGTCGATTCAAGAGCAGCTTTTCGTAGTCTGCAGTTGCGCTGTCTTTCTGCATCCGATTTCCTCGCAGCCTTCGCCTGTGCAGGACTTCTGGATGCTGCTAAACGCTTTCTGTACTCACGTTGTTTCTCTGCCTTCGTTTTTGGAGCAGCGATTGTTGGTGGCTCAACGAATGGCGTTGCAGACGTGGATGCTGCAGCGTCTTGTGTCTCCGTGAGTACATTACTCTTTGAAGGTAGTGGCAGATTCGGGATATTCATAGGTTTAGGTTGGTCTGCCACGGTGTCATTGTAAGCGGTTCTGCAAAAGAAATTTGTAATAATTTTAAAAATAAATTATTTTAACAAAGAGAAAGTACTTATTGATACATTGTTAATCAAAATTTGATAACTCGTTTTTTTTATTGGCATTGGGTTAAATGAAAATACATGTAATAAATACGAATCAATACATTTAATGGAATTCATTCATGATTTGATTTTTTAAATTTTTGCCCATTTAATGTATAAAAATAAATATGAGCATTTTTATAGGAATAAACTTTAATCAAACTATTGTTAATGAAACGATATTTTAAAAAGATTAATCATAAATCAAATTCATGAAACTGATTCTTTCGAAAAGCTTGCCAAAACTTGCTTGATAGAATAACATATTCCCTTGCATTATGTTAACTTGTCATTAAAACATGAATATTTCTAAAACTCTGGTTAAAAACATTAATTTCTAATTTTCAAACATTATTCACAGTTTTGGCAGATTTAATTTAAATAATTTCTTTAATTATAATCACAAACAATTAGTTATGGAAATAAACTCAAATCAGATCAATTTCAATCAATAAATAACTTGAAATGACCAAATTGGACACATAATTCACTTTTTCTTTATTGCTGCTTTTAAAAAGCCCGCTTAACCCGTTTGATATTATAGAAGACTTTCTCGCACGGTGATTGGCCGGTTCAACTTGCCATTTAAGCACATTGTAATGACATGTGTGAAGATAAACATTAATTATAATTCTAAGATTAATAGCTACATATAACATGTTATTACGGCACTCGCAGACCGATGCTAATTTTTTTTAACTCCACATACTAAATACTAAAATAAAAATGAATGACTTTATAGAGTTAATCAAATTCTTAAAATGCAAGAATTAATTACCTTTTTTGCCGCAATTGTTGTTGTGATAAACAATGGAAGCCACATTAAATTTTCACTTCACTTTATAAACAGTTCACGTGTAGGTTTTGTGCTGTCGCTGTCTCTCTTCCACTCGGACGCATCGGCAGATGGAGTGGAATAGAGATAGATGCGTCACAAACCGAACGCTTAAGCTGACCGCGCCTTTCTATCGTTTATTCCGCGCTCTCAGTTGCACGCTCGGCTCAGGCGGAACGTGACAATAAGTCATGCTCCGAGTGCGTGCAGCCGGCGCTCATTTATTTATAAGACGTAACCCCGTTAAAACAGCAATTAATAAAGTCATCTGAATTTATTAATTATATTTACTTTTCTCTCGTACGTAAGTCGAGTCGTGATTGAAATTATTAGAATAACTTTTAATAGAGTGAACCGATTTTAATGAAACAGAGACTGAATGTTACTCGAAGGTATGCTTTATGATTTTATTCAAGAGGTTTTATCATAAACGCCATGTTTTAGCAGTAATGCGCGTTCATAAAAAAGTGTTCTAAAATTGATTGAAATGTATTTAATTACTTATTTCTAGACATCTGCAAGAATTACTTTACAAAAATGTAAAAAGTACAGACACCTTATGATTACATTCTTATTATGCGTAAAGAAAAAATAAAATATTTATCACAATATTGGTAGTAATATAGCTAATTAATTGCATTAACTCCTAAAGGATTTATTTCAACTTTTATGTTTCAATTATTAGGCTTTGAAATGAAGCTGCAAATGTCAAAATATCAGGTGACTGTTTAAAGAGTAACAACATTCAAGGACACGATATTTCATAGTCACATTTAACATATAAAATTATTATATCAAAACAAATACTAATAAACCATAAAGAGGACCTTAGTTAAAGTATGTTCTAAAACTTTTAAAAGTATGGATACCACACTGAAACGACATCAACACATGACGACACCTAGGGTCAATAAACGCAATATGTAGGAGAGTGATTCAAGTTTTATCATTACGCAACAGCTTGCTGTCGGAATGCGGCACGGTGAAACAAAGCGGAGCGAGCCACGAGCCTGGCTTATTACACTATCTTTACGTAAATAGATAATTAAATCAAATATTAAACACTATTTTTTTAATTGATTTAGGACGAAAATCGACTAATGAGTATTCTTTAAAAATATTGCGAGCGACTAACCAGTTAGGCAGTATAACAACACGTGCAGTCAAGGACGTAGTTCTTTCTTTTTCTTCAACACCGAATGTGACTAAATATGGAAATTTACATTATCTACATTTATAATCTTCGTCACGTAAGGAAAAATCGTTATACGACTCTTTCAATGTAATTTTTTTTATATTTTTTTCAATGCAAATAAAGTTGGGAAACATTGAATGAAAATCATTTCATAGAAATATTTATTTATTTAAAAGTTAATTATAGAATAAATAATTATTATTTAAATCACATGTAAACCAAATGTATGGAACGAGTAAATGCTAGTTTTAAGTTATACAATTTCGTTAGCTTATTTCTCTAACATAATTTAACACATACTTAATGCAGTTTCTATTTCCCGAGACGTTATAGGAAGACTACAATAACTATTAATATAAACAAACTACTCCGCAGCGTCTGTCTGTCTGTTCAAAATAAACTCAAAAACTACTGAACTGATTTTCATGCGTCTTTAATTAATAGATAGAATGATTCATGAGGACGGTTTTGGTGTATAATTTGTCAAGATTTTTTTGTAAATAAGTTCAAATTTGTAAATTGTTGGAGATTTTGGAAAAAGTCAAGCCGTCTGGGCACTTCCATGAAAACGCTGCCTAATCCCTTTGAGACATAAAAATTCAGATAATAATCAATACAGACGAATTTTAATGCAATTTCCACATGTCCAGGATGCTTGCTAGAAGACAGGAACAGAAACTTGAATGGAGCGGGCATAACGCTTTTTCCTTACGTGACGATATTTCCCAATTAACTTTCCACATAAGCCACTTCGGGTATTTGCGTTTCCATCCCTCCATCATCATTTCCATCATATTCAGCACATAATTGTCTGCATATTTCCAATGTCTTTTGCATGCCTAAATTTAATTCGAATTCTTTTCTACGTTCCGCAATTAATTCTTTATTACTCTCGTACAGTTCTATGAATTTATCATCTGCTAGTATATCATTATCTTCACTTCGGAAAGGTATATGCAATAAAACCATCTCCCGTCTGTAATCGTTAAAGTTATCAGCTTCATCGTAATTGCGGTATCTTATGATTTTCGGCGAATTCCGTTCCACATAAAGTCCTTTCTTCTGTATATAATATTTCGCCACATACTGTGCTAGTGTGATATTATTTAACTCCTCTGGCCTTTTCTCATATCTATCGAACCAATTTTCTCTCCAAACGTCCGTACTTTCGTCATCCAACTCATTTAATTCTTTATAACTCTTCCTAATCCTTTGTCGTTCTGAGGGATTTATTGTTGGTATATATATCGTATTCTCAGATGCTTTAACGGTGGATTCTCTTAACAAGTACCAAGCCGCTTCTTGCGTGGACATTTCCACGGAATGTAGTACATCATTACTAATTCTTTTTGTAATATCAATGACACTAATTCCAGGATTCTCATCTATTAACTCAAGAATTTGTCTTCGTAAATCGCTAATACCTTTATTATACTTCCGGACATACTCTATAACATGATCAACGCAAGTGTACTCGTCTTGAATGATCTGAAACTCCATGCTCGACCTCATATGGTGTAATATGAACGGGTTGAATGTATTATTCCATACTTCTGTAAGTTTTCTGCGATATAATAACGTCGGGCGATTGATTCCAGCTCGAATGATGTCATAATAATGCTTATCGGAGGCGATATTATTGTGAGTATAGAAGTGACGGAAATCTTTATATTCGAAATTTGCCAAATTCGTTCTAATCGATTCGTAATGCTGTTTATATTCTTCTAATTTTTGTTCTGAATATTCAGAATCGGTATCCTTTATAGGTAGTAATGTTATCGTGTTACGAGATGGCATAAACGGTGCACCAAATCGACATGTATCTCTTTCATTGTAACAGTTGGAATTGTGCTTATGGGTTTGCAGTTTAATGTTCCCAGAAGCTTCCACCTCGGAAACGGAAACCAAATCGTCGATCATTTTAATGACCTCTTTTTCATTGCCTAACAAATTCTTCGGTACGTTGTCCAACCATAATAATATGTGAGCTTGAGGACTGCCGCGATGTGGAAACTCTATCCTCCTGAAGTAATTAATCATTCTATACTTCCCGAACGGGCTGTTCTTTTTATATTGCAAAATCTTCAGCAAGAAATCGACTAATCGATTAAAGTAAATAGCACATGTCACTGTATCTTCGTTAACTAGTTTCGCTTTATCAGCGTAATCCATTCTGGATATAAGCTCTTCAGGCATGTCCAAACCATTATTTTTCAATTTATATAGTAATTTTACTAAATTCGTCCAACCGACTTCATTTGCACTCAGCATCATAAAAGCTGTAGGTAGTCCCAACTGCCTGATCATTGCAAAGAGATGCTCTTTACTCTCAGCCCAATATGAAGCTGAATTTGGTACGTACTGGAGGAAAGCCAAATTAGTTTCTAATGAGTTAATAACATATCTTTCAGATAACATCTGCTCTTTGCTAATTATAGTGTTGTAAGCAAAAAGTTTTAAAGCAACATTGACATTTTCAATGACCCTAGCTCTCATAATTTTCGCAGCCAAATATAAAAGATGCTGTGGGTCAGCTCCACGCCGATCTGTACGTCTCAGTTCACTGGTAGCTTGCATGAATGGTGTTACTGTAATGTCGTTTCTATAACTTCGGAAATGACCACCGTATATCGTTGGAAATGATAGCTCTTCAGCATATTCATCGAATAGGATACTGGGAGCGTTCTGTTCATTGCCTACTATATGAGACGTCTTATCCTCATTCCAAACAAGAGTCTGTTGTTGTTCAGTCAAGTCATCTTCAATAGGCACGTATTCACTAATATCATCAATTTCCAACTTCGGTACAGGTTGATCGTTATTCAAAAATGCATCATCAATTTTGATCCCATTATGAACATACAACGGCGTTTGAACCAAATAGTTCAACCATTCGTTTACATTGTTCTTATTAATGAGACCGTGGACATAGCTGGTTTTATGAATTATTTTCTTTTTAATATGCACGTAAAGGCAATGATCATCCGCTATACTTCTTGGCAATTTTTTAACCATTGTATCGATTTCTACTGGCACGTTGATAATTTGACCATAGACACCATGTTGACTTGGAATATGCCTTCTTATTTGCATAAAGGCAATTCTTGGTGAGATGAGCCGTTGCTCGATGAGATTCAAAGGGGGCAAATGGGACGGTATTGGTGGATATTTGAAACCGTTAAAAGTCGACAGTAGAGGAATTTTATTTTTCTCCAAACACAATTTACACGTAGGACAGACGAGAATTTCCGCAAGGGGTTGATAATCCGGTACTATTGTCGCTAAAAGTTTCTTGTCTACGTACAAAATTTGCTTTAAATCGCTTTTCCAACACAACCTATCGCAAACTGCACAACTATGACCGAATGTATTATTCTCAAAATGACGATGGAATTCTAAATGAGCATGTGTGTGTTTATAGTAAGCTGTATAATTCGTATTCTTAGCATCTGGTGTCTCAATATCCACGTTATTATCAAAACGAAGCGGAGTACTCTGTTCAATGTAAATTACATCGGTGGATTTATGTGGAAGACTATCAATTCCGTCAAAATCCGTTCCCCTCTTGGGAAGTATCTTCTGAACTGCGATATACGGTGTAAAATATCTCCCACGGAGATGAAGATGGGAACAATTCATCGAACTATTAACTTTAAAATGACCAAAGCAGACAACTTCTCTCATCTCATTGTTCAAATGATGAAAATGCACGCACACGTTCTGATTGTACGTTCTGGAGAATATGAATAAACAATCTAAATTCCCATATTCCATGTCACTACTGAGTATTCTTTTTGCATTTGTTGGATTCTGGCAATCCTTCAAGTGTGGTGAAACATAGAGTTGATATCGAAGGGTTGCTGTAGATATTTCTAGGTTTAAAACTCTTATTAGAGATGAGAATAGGCAGTTCCCATCGTTAGCAATGTTTGCTTCATGATGTAATAATACATTTGGCACTGAACATTCATCGTGTTCCTCGTATAACAATTTCAATGATTTACAACTTCTTTGCTGATCATTATTATAAAATGCACTTAAGATTAATCCTTTACAATCTGTACTATGGCATCGATCAATTTCTTTATTGTCATTGATTAAAACCGTTGATAAAGGATATTCTTTTGATGACAATAAAGAGTCGAGTTCAACACGTTGCTTATTAAATTTCATTCTATCTCTATACCTTTTAGAGCGTTCTGCGTCATATCTTCTTCTGGAAAATTGGAAATTAAAGTTTCATATAATCGTTGCATCTTTATTAGTTAAATCACAGACCGGAAAGTTAATATATAGTGGGGAACTTTCAACAAAATTATTCTGAAGAATTTTCTTAATAATTCAATGCAGAAAGATATATTTTGAAATAACAATACTCGCGGTAGAAATTTGACAATAACAAAGGTAGGCCGGTGAAGCTGTTAAGGCCTTACTAGGCCAATAGCGTAGTCAGTTAAAAAAAAAGGAACGAGGTTCCTTATGTTTTTTCAACTCCGAATGCAATTCGAAATGAAATCTATATATTTAATTTTTTTTTGCAGGCCAATAGTTTAAACGAATACTAATTACATCAGAGAGTTTCATTCAGTATTTCAGGAAAAATATTTATTCTAAAAAATTAAATACAAGATAGTCAATTATCTATACTTCTATACTAAGATTATAAGGAGGTAAAGTTTATGAGTTTGTGATGTTGTAGGGAGTAATCTCTGGATCTACTGGACCGAATTGAAAAATTCTGTCAATGTTATATAGCTCATTTATCGAGGATGGTTATAGGGTTATCATCGCGCTAAGATCAATAGGAGCGGAGCACAAATGAAGAATGTTTCAAAATCGGGATTTTTCTTCCTTCCGAGAGATTCCGCTGCAAGTTAGCGTTAGATCAAAGTAACTATTCCACGCAAACGAAGTCGCGGGCAGAGGCTACAGTACAATAAACAAATGTAAACAGTCAATACTTGATCCAGTAATACAATTTTATAAATATACTTTTCTAATCCTGTATTACACGCGTTTGCTGCAGTTTCCATTTTTCAAAAATTAATTGCATTAATAGAATTTGCACGTATCTAATCTATCTAATACCTTTAAACGAGCAATTCTTGTGTATTTTTATATTTGTATATATACAGGATCTCGGAAACGGCATCATCTATTTCCGTGGAACTTAGTATGTAGGTAGTTTCGGGGACGATAAATCGATCTAGCTAGATTTTATTTATAGAACTTTCAGTTTTTAAACTGAGTTTTAAGTCAATGAAAAAATATAGCTGGAATATAAAGGTAAATTTCGCCGGCGCTGTACAAAACAAAAATAGCTCAGATGGAAATCGGTTGCTTCAAAAATCCGTGTAACCCCAGTTCGAATCAGAGTGACAGCAAAAGAGATTTTTTTTAATATTTTTTTTTTTTTTTTGGTGAAAAAAAATGCTTATTTTATTAGGCAAACCTAACAGCTTATTTTAATTCAAAAATATTTTTTAAAGAACCGAGCTAGGCTCGGTGGCCCAGCTACTTATTGTAATTAATACTACTCTGAAGTGTATCAATTCTTCATTAAATAAAACCTTCACCCTTTTTAAACTTATTATATATATTCAACATCAAAAAGTCATCTCATGAAAAAACAATCTAAGGGCGAATTAAACAATAACAAGAGAATGATAGTATATTTTTCTAAAATTCCAATAGTTTCTTACTAACTAGTTTAAGTTTCTAAACATGTTAATTATTATACTATTCCATTACGAGGACATATGAATTCATGCTAATCTTTTCACCAATTTAATTATAGAAATATATCTAGAGGAAATAAAATAACAAAGCTTACATTATGTTTATGTTAAGCTGTTTTTATGGGTGCGGAAAGCAGTCCTCTAAAGCAATGCTCTTACGTAGTATTGAGAAGCGGCAATATAAGAATACCAGTAATGCAGTATTAAAAGCACAATTTCAATGTAAGAGATTTTTTTGTTGGTATAAAAATGTTAATTTTATAAGGCAAACCTAACAATTTATTTTAATTTAAAAATGTTTTTTAAAGAACCGAGCTTTTTTTTCTCGAACTGACTACGCTATTTACCTAGCAAGGTCTTTACAGCTTCACCGGACTACTAAGGCGAGCGCTTAAGGCACTCAGCCGATTTTATATTGGCAACCAGCTCAAGGGTGCACGGCACACCTCGGCTTGGCTGTTGCCCGTTGCATGCAAAAATCGCGACCTAACTTAGCAAACCTAGCTAACTATTCATATATGTTTGAGTTGTTGAAACGTATATGTGTACCAAGCATATCTGCCTCAACAACTCCTCCATGTATTTTTGTCGAAAAAAAAAGAACCGAGCTGGGCTCGGTCGTGTCGAACACGCGCATCGACGAGAGGTTTTGAAAGGAATTCTAT
>JACEII010000175.1:185760-198422 GCA_014332785.1 Antheraea mylitta
TGCTGTCCATAGAATTCCTTTCAAAACCTCTCGTCGATGCGCGTGTTTGTGTGAGTGTGCCGTTTACGAGCGTTTGTTCGTAGTTTCCATACTGTGTCTCATATTTATACTGTGCCGACAATCTAGCGCCCTTTGATAAATGCCGCCAAACAAAACGTACTTATACCTAGTTGATTTTTTGTATTTAATAAAAGTTAATATTTATGTAATAAAAATATATAAACAGACTTTATTTTATGGAAAAAATTTATAACGCTTTATATTTTCATTATGTCATAACTGATTCCTGTCGTAATCTGTTATTTTATGGATATAAATTACACAAAACAATTTCGATGTTTCACATCTGCCAGGCGTCCCGTGACGGTTTGATTTTTTTATTTTATAAATTCATTAAAATATAACGATAAATGTTGAAAGAGTCGCGTAAAGTCAAATCGTCTGTAAGCTTTCTTCGAATACGCAACCTAATTCCTTTGAGATATAACAAAACAATTGAGGTAATAAAAAAGCAGACGAAGTCGTGGGAGTCAGCTAGTCCACAAATAAAAAACGAAAACATATATAATACCTATATATCAACATGTAAATGAAAAACTTTAAACCCTTCATTATTGTTTTTTTTTTTAACGAAATTCCTTAACGCCGCTTAGTGATTAGATTAGATAGTGCGATTTTAGTAGAAATCGGGATGTTTTTTTTCCTTTCGAGAGCTTCTGCTGCGTGTTAGCAGTAGTCCAGAGTAACTATTACTACGCGAATGAAGTCGCAGATAGGAGCTAATACCGTATAATTTGCTATCTTCTATATGTTTTTATTAATAAAAATATCTTTCCTGAAATATTGAATGAAACTTTCTGATGTAATTCGTATTTGTATATTTTTATATTGACCTATGTGTCATCAATTACTACAAATTAATCGACGTAAAGAGTTTGCATTATGACGACTAGTGGACTTACAAGTAAAGGCTTTTACTCTTCGATCGTGTGATAAAAAAAAAACTATTTAAATTTTTTAAGTTATAGCGTTAGGGAAAAATGAAGAGAGTAAATTTTACGATGCGCGCGCACACCGTCACGAATAACCGACACCCTGAAGTTAGCTTTAGTCAACATTTTGTTTCTTTGTATTTGTTGTTTGTATTTCTTTGAATTAAAACTTACACTGTATTAAATACCTTGTTTTTATTGTTAGTGTCGTTTTTTCTACTAACAGAGAATAAGGCGAAAGATAAATTATTTGAAAAGATTTCTATCTTGTTATGCCAAACAAGTATAACTTCTAACGCGTGTACATAAGTACACACATACTTTTTTTATTATTGCCAGGACTATCACTTGTTAATGGCTACTGAACAAAAAAAAACTATTGAAAAGCAATGTAGAAAAAGTACTGAACGGCTTTATATTCGCATATTTATATACAGTTACTATATACGCAATATAGTTCAGTTATTGTACGCAAATGGAAAATAATACCACGGAGTATCAATTCTGAGATGTAACGAAAATTCCCTGGAAAGTTGTAACAAGGGAGCCACCATCTTCTTAGAGCAGGAAAATTATCTCAAGACATTTGTAATATAATATCCTACTCGACAGTGGCGACAATAATCTACTAGAACTGGAACGTTGGTTGCAAAAAAAAAATATAGAAAAATAATATATAAATGTAGGTGGTAGGGCCCCGCTGAAGCTATTTTTGGTTTCAGCATTAATGGGTCGGCTCCTCCGGGGTAGTACCACCCCTCTCACAGATAACCGATGTGAAATAACAGTGCTTGCATTGTTGTGTTTCGTTCGGTCAGTGAGAGAGCCGGAGGCCTACGTCCCTTCCTCTTTCCTTCTTTCCCTTTCCTTGCCCTCCCCCTTCTCCCATATACAGGCTGGTAACGCACTTGCGACGTCCCTGATGTCGCTAGTGTCTATGGACGATGGTGATCACTTAACATCACGTGACCCACCAGTTCGTTTGCCTCCTTTGCTATAAAAAAAATATATATATTTAAAAAAGATCCTGTTTAATTTGACTCTATATTTTGTAATGTTGGTGACATTTTACTATATTATTTTATTATATTGCATAGTTTGGTTATTGTGCACAAATGAAGTGGATGGAAAATAATATTATGTAGTATTAATTCTAAGCCGCCACAAAACCTCCCTAGAAAGTTCTAACAAGGGAGCCACCATTTTGTTGCAACATGGAAGTTATCTCAAGACACTTGTGACACACCTATTCGACAATGGCAGTTATAATATAATGGAATACTGATTGCAAAAAAAAAATAGAACCTTGCATAATTTGACTCTATATTTTGTAGAATTGGTGGCTTTTTACACAATATAGTTCGGTTATTGTGCATAGTAAAGTGAATGGAAAATAATACCACGGAGTATGAATTCTGAGGTGCCACTAAAACTCCCTGGAAGGTTCTAACAAGGGATTCACCATCTTGTTAGAATATTGAAATAGTCACACGATGCTTGTAGTATTATTGTACTATAACGTCTATTGAAAGCAAACATT
Source organism: Antheraea mylitta (assembly GCA_014332785.1). Classification (NCBI taxonomy): domain Eukaryota; kingdom Metazoa; phylum Arthropoda; class Insecta; order Lepidoptera; family Saturniidae; genus Antheraea; species Antheraea mylitta. The sequence goes on from JACEII010000175.1 coordinate 188,293, forward strand.
GACACTGGCAGATGCTTCTGCGGAGCCAAAACAAGAAAAAGAAAAGGGAGTATCTATGTATCATCAATTATTACAGATTAGTTAATTAACGTAAGGAGCTTGCCTTATGATGACTACTGACGCACAAATAAAGGCTTTTTACTCGTCGATGGTGTGACAAAAAAGAATTATATAAATTTTTTATTATGGAACGGCTTTATATTCGTACATTTATATATATATGCTATTTTCGTAATATAGTTCAGTTATTATGCACAAGTGAAGTGTATAGAAAATACCACGTGTATTTGGTGGTAGTTATTCTGAGATGCCACAAAAACTCCGTGGAAATTACTAACAAGGGAGCCACCATCTTGTTGCAATATGAGAATTAGCTCAAGACACTTGTGATATAATTACACACTGAACAATCGAAATATTGGTAATCGTTTAGAAAATTAGTAAAACACAAGTATAGTCCGGTGAAGCTTTTAAGGCCTTGCGAGGCCAATAACGTAGTCAGTTCGAAAAAAAAAACAAGCAAATTTTGTGAAAGTTCCCCATTATCGATTATTCTCACGTGAAATATACACTCATACCTGGCAAGAACCAACTTTTCACTATGTTGTAATTTTTTTTGGTTCTGCCGGAATTTCCGTTGGTGTTCGGCGTTTGTCATTGGTCTTTTTTTCGGGCATAGTTGTTGTTTTTCGAGTTTTTTCCTCATACGGTACTCTCTTTGGCGGTCCGCGTGCGATTTCGGCATTATCGGTCTGCAATGTAGACATAACACACATGCTAGAACTCGAGCGAGCGCAACGTGCCGTTTTAAATGGAAACCTTTCAGGTACTAAGATTAGGTCGGATTAGATTATCATCGGTAGTAACGTTAAGGTGGCGGGTGCGGGGGCGCCCGTCACCGGTAGATGAAGGCCCGTGTGGACAGAGCACGGGTTTTAGCCGCCGCTCCACGTGAAGGGCATAGGAAGAGCCTTCTTCTAGGTATGATCGATATTAGAAAAACATCGATGTTGAAAACGATGTCAACATCGGATCAATAGTATCAATGTACGATAAACATCGATATTTTTGCCAGCAATTAAAAAATTGTTTGTACAAAAAATAACTTTATCGGGTGTTTTCCATGATCAGCGACGAAAAAAAGGTCATTCAAAGAAATAACTATTCTTACCTTTATCGTAAAACTTTATCAGGTGCTTTCCCGTAGTCAGTGACAAAAAAAAAGGTTATCCAAAGAAATAACTATTCGTACCTTTATCGTAATAACTTTATCAGGTGTTTTCCGTAGTCAGCGACAAAAAAAAAGGTCATCCAAATAAATAACTATTCGTATGGCTTATAAATTTGAAATTATCTAGTCTCTACCTAGTACATGCAACGTAAGATAACCTTAAAGAATATATTCATAACGTCGATGTTATCGAAAACAAAACATCGATGTATCGATATCAAAACATCGTTGTCAAAACATCGATGAATATCCATCATCCCTAGGTGGGTCTACGTTTTTACCACCCACGGGAGAACCAAGCGCGTGGTCAGGGCAGCAGTTTTGCTAATCGTCACTCCGCACCATGACTCACATTCGCGCTAAGCTGCCAAGGGGTGACATAATTCTCACGCTGTCCGCCGGCAATGTCAGGGTCCCCTATATAAAATTTTCCCCTCGTTGAAAAAAAGGTATCATCGGTAGAAGTCATATCATCATCTTACCCTTATCCCACCCAAATAGAGTCGCAATAACATTTCCTTCTTCACTCACGCCTATCAGATATCATATTAGTATTCACACCTTTTACACACATATCATTATTCACACAATCGATCCATGCACCATCATACTCAAAGTATTTGATGTGATACATCTATAGGCGGAGGATAAACCTGATTATTGGTGTGGCGACGCAAAACACGAACTTTGCACTATTAACGAAATATTCAAAAACATTTGCAACCCTATTTGTATAAACATAAAATTTAAATTGTTTTGTCGATCACTCATTATACTAGTGTTACGCGGCACGCACCGACTACTCATCGCCCTTTGATAAATGCCGCCAAACACACGGCGCCTGCGTCTAGTAGATTCTTGCATTTAATAAAAATGAATATTTATGTATTAAAATAAATAGTCAATATTTTATGGTACAAATTTGTAATTTTTTTAGCTTTATGTTTTCATTATGCCATAACTGATTCCTGTCGTAATCTGTTCTTTTATGGATATAATTTATACAAAACAATTTTGATGTTTCACATCTGCCAGGCGTCCCTTGGCGGCTTAATTTTTTCTTTGTGTCCAATACCAAGTAGAGTTTGGTATTAGAACGTAGAAAAGCAAGGTTCGGTCCAATACAATTGTTAACGTCCTCTTCTGTTTGGAGCTGTTCTCGTTATGTGGCATTCGTACCAACAGCTTAAACGCCAGAGTCAAAGAGTCTCAAATCCGTAGTCTCACATTCATCACAGGGATATCCAACAAATGGAGTAATTGCTCGAAGGTCAGTACGACGCAATTCACTGGAAGCAATCTAGAGTAGTTTTTTTCTTCGAATTGACTACACTATTGGCCTGACAAGGCCTGCACAGTTTCACACTACTAAGGCGAGCGCTTAAGGCACTCAGCCTATTAATTCTAATATCTTCTTTTAAATGTTCTGAACTGTCCCAATTATATGGAAATGGCAATTCTTTCGCGTGTTCATCTATACTAATATTATAAAGAGGTAAAGTATGTGAGTTTGTGACGTTGTAGGAGGTAATCTCAGGAACTACTGGTCCGATTTGAAAAATTCTTTCAGTATCATATAACTCATTTATCAAGGAAGGCTATATATCATCACGCTAAGACTAAAAGGAGTGGAGCACCAATGTAAAAAGTTTCAAAATTGAGATTTTTCTTCCTTTTGAGCGTTTCTGCTGCGTGATACCGTTAGCCTAAAGTAAATATTCCACGCGAAGTCGCGGGTAGAGGCTAGTCAACGAGAAATATTGTATTCTCCAAGTGCGATTCTTAAATATTTCTCGTCGTTCCACAGAAGAGTAAGTTGGTGATCTCTAAGACCCTCTTAGATGGGAATATCTTCACTAACTTCATCTGTGTCACCTATTTGTCGAGTTTCTTCATCAATATCACTGAGGAATCCACGATTAACTGTCATATTCTATTGAGTATAAAGTCGAGTATTCTAAAGCACGCTCGTTTCTTTTCCTCTCCCTGTATTCCCGCATTCGTTGAGCTGCAGTTTTCGCCTGTTTCTTTGATAACCCACTAACGGCTCTTTTTTTCTCTCTCCATCGCCGTGTTGCCTCTGCAGACCTTGCTCTCTTATCTAATGCCCTTATTTCAGCGAGTCCAGGGACTCGATTGTCTTCTGATGGACCAGTACTTCGAGTATCTTCTGTGGCAATATCAACTTTTGTATTTAGTTCTTGTTGTTTCTTACTTTGTTGTTTAAGCAGTGCTTTCCGCGCTCTGAATTCTCGACCACGTTCTGCAGATGTTTTTGGCGCTTTATTCAACCTATAATTCCATTATTTTAGTTTGGTAAAATTACGTAAATTATTATTATTATTTATTTATTTATTTATTTTTTATATCAAAGGAGGCAAACGAACTGGTGGGTCACGTGATGTTAAGTGATCACCACCGTCCATAGACACTAGCGACATCAGGGACGTCGCAAGTGCGTTGCCAGCCTGTATATGGAAGAAAGGGGAGGGGAAGGAAAGGGAAAGAAGGAAAGAGGAAGGGACGTGGGCCTCCGGCTCTCTCACTGACCGAACGAAACACAACAATGCAGGCACTGTTATTTCACGTCGGTTATCTGTGAGAGTGGTGGTACTACCCCGGAGGAGCCGACCCATTCATGCTGAAACCAAAAATAGCTTCAGCGGGGCTCTACTACCTACAATTAGACTCATGAAGGATTATAAAAAAAAAATATACACAAAATATGAACTTTAACATGAATTTACAATTCTATCAACTGTAAACGAAAAATTTGTTCAAGAACGACATGAAATTACCGAATAATCAAAAGATCACCGTTCGCGTAACGCTAACAAACTCTCAAACGAACTACTAAATGATATACATATCTCACGCATTGACAATGAGAGGAAAAGAGAAAGAATGTATGCGCGCGTACTGCTCTCTCTTGCTCACATAGTATCTTAAAAACAATAGGCCTGCACTGTGTCCTAATATATAAAACGTAACTTGTTAAAAGAGACAGAAAGTGTACACTCGCACCTCTCTCTCTTACCCCTACAGTGACATACGAAACGTAACTCTCTCTTTCTATCTTCACCAGATTATATCTACCTCTCAACTTCCGTTCGCCTCGCCCGATCACACGTTTCCGTAACGCTCTCGTTACGCGTTCACCAACTTACTTCAATAAAGTCATCTGAATGTTTTTTTTTTTTTTTCGAAATGGAAACGCTGTTGACCTGGTAAGGTCTTTACAACTTCACCGAACTATTGAGGCGAGCGCTGAAGGTACTCATCCGATAACATCTAAATGTATTAAGCCTAATTACTAATCTACTTTTCTCTCGTACCTAGGCCATAACTTTCGATAGAGTTAACCGATTTGAATGAAACAAAAACTAAATTTTACTCGAAGATACGTTTATGATTTCTTAAAGAGATTTTACCATGAAAAAGGAACTTTAGCAGTGATGTGTTGAAACAGACAGACAGACATTTCTAAAAATGATTGAAATATATTCTATTACTTATTCCGAGACACCTGTAACATTTTTTTTTGTTCAAAAATCTAAAAACTACATACACGTTAGATCTACATCTAATACCTTTAAACGAGCAACTCTTGTATATTTTTTATATTGTTATATATTCAGGATTTTGGAAACGGCGTCAGCGATTTCCGTGAAACTTAGCATGTAGGTGGTTTTGGGGACGATAAATCGATCTTGCTAGATTTCATTCATAGACAACTTTTTTGAGTTTTCAGGCAATGAAAAAATATAGCTAGAATATAAAGGTAAATTTCGTCACCGCTGTCAAAACAAAAGTAACTCAGATGGAAATCCGTGTAAGCCCAGTTCGAATCCGAGTAACAGCAAAACCAATATCTTTTTTTTTTTTTTTTGGTAAATTTTGCTAATTTTGTGAGGCAAATCTAACAGTTTATTTTAATTTAAAAACGTCTTTAAAGAACTCGGTCGCCCAGGTAGTAATATGTATAGATAGAAGATTTTACTAGGTTACTGTTGAAAGCAGTTAGTACACCAAGAGATGGCGCTACCACAATTCTGTACTGACTATAATTGTGTTTTGTACTTTTCATATAGGCATACGTAATAATCATTAAAGAGTCGTAGTCCGGTGAAGCTGTAAAGACCTTGCTAGGTCAATAGCGTAGTCAGTTCGAGAAAAAAAATAAAAAAAAAACATTAGAGCCGTGTAGTCAGGTGAAGCTGTAAAGACCTTGCTAGGTCAATAGCGTAGTCACTTCGAGAAAAAAAATTAAAAAAAAAAACATTAAAGAGCCGTGTAGTCCGGTGAAACTGTAAAGGCCAATAGCGTAGTCATTTCGAGAAAAAAAAAATTAAAGAGCCGTAGTCCGGTGAAACTTTTAAGACCTTGCTAGGTTAATAGCGTAGTCAGATCGAGAAAAAAAAACATTAAAGAGCCGAGTTACGAGTTAAAAATTGTGTTTTCGTTCTACCCCTTTACGGTGAAGGGTATTAGACATTCGAGTTGTGAACACTTACTGTTCTAAGTCTGCCTTATTACTAGTCGCAGTGCCCATTTCTCATATATTAATTTCAAAATTGCAATAATTAGACTATATTGCTTACGTATAATAAAAAAAAAAAAACAAATTATGTCATAAAGACACACGCCAGAAGATATAACAAAAACCCAACGTAACGCGGTGTGCCCAGGCAGTCATCCATCCGAGTACTGACCGCAGCCGACGTTGCTTAACTTTGGTGACCGGACGAGAACAGGTGTTTTCAACACTCTACCTGACACAGTGTTTATCCTCACCGCTTTTAGTAGTCCGGTGAAGCTGTTAAGACCTTGCTGGGTCAATAGCGTAGACATTTCGAAAAAAAAAAAACTAACCGCTTTTCGTCACACAAAAAGGTTGCCGATTAGAACATTAAAGTTTCACTTCAAAAACAACATTTTATTGACATCTCGTTCAGTATTCAGATAATACGATCGAAACTCAATACTAGCATGAAGAGGACATATAACGCGTTTTGCTTACGTGGCGATTTCTACAATTTAACTCCGACCGCATGCTGCCTTAATATACCTCGGTGCGGTAAAAATTATACTCTCGGAAACGGCATACTCGTATAAAACAAAGAGCGAGAGAGAGATAGTCGCATGAGGATGTAACGTTTTTTCCTTACGTGACGATTTCTATCAGTTAACTCTTACCTCGCGTTAATAGACCTAACTCTAGTTAAAAATGCATAAATCTCAATGGCGGTTCTCACTATTGAAGTTACTTATAGTTAACTGCCTAACAAATAAGTAACATACTATGGTACAAGTTGATTCAGTGAAACTGGTACATTCAAAGTGCTTAATTTAGGTCATACAGCCGAATGTCATTACTCGCACACACAAGCTCGTATAGAACAAAGAGATAAAGAGATAGTCGCATCAAGGAGACGTAACGTTTTTTCCTTACGTGACGATTTCTACCAGTTAACTTCTACCGCATGCCGCCTTAACGGACCTTATTCCAGTAAAAAAATAGACAAATGTAGAAACAGAGCATAATGCTTAAACTTACTTGAAGTTAAGATACTGCCTAACAAATCAGTGATATGCTAAAGAGATAGAGAGGTATTCGCATGAATGAGACGTAACGTTTTTTCCTTACGTGATGATTTCTGCCAGTTAACTTTTGCCGCATGCCCCTTTATTGGACCTGGTTCCAGTTATAAGGCATAATAAATGCAGGAACAGAGCTAGTCCTTAAACTTACTTGAAGTTACTGCCTAACAAATCAGTAATATGCTAAAGAGATAGAGAGATAGCGGCCTGAAAGAGACGTAACGTCTTTTCCTTACGTGACGATTTCTACCAGTTAACTATGCCGCGTTATTGGACCTAGTTCTAGTTTAAAATACACAAATACAGGAACAGAATGCTTGAACTTAGTTGAAGTTATGTAACTGCCTGACAAATCAGTAACATAGTTGATTGAAGAAGGCATTACTTTGCGGAAATCCATCAATGAATCAATTATTAATAAACATATATTTGTATATAATAATTGCTTTTCTTTTTGATGTAGTTAGACGTAGTAGTGGTCAATCAATTCCAGGCGGAAGTGCAAAGTAGCATCCACCTTAGTATTCAAATCAGTAACATGTTTATGGTACAGGATAATTTAAGCTAGTACATTCAACGTGCATACATTGACAGTTTTAGTATAGAATATTTTGGTAAAAACCTCTTTTATTTTTCCATTATAATTTGACACTTGTGACATCTGTCTACAATTCACCCAGCACCACATTTTTTATACACCACGATGGTGGCAAACATGTAGCCTGATAGTAACCAGTCGTAGTATCCTATTGACACTTGCAATACCAGAGAACCAATAAATTAACGATATACTTTCCCAGAAGCTTATGTTAATATTGGACCGCTTGAAGGCACCAAAGATTTTTTTCGAAAATTGTGTACATTTACTAATTTAAATTGGCAACACTATCATCTGAATAGGAATAAAAATATAAGAGGGAATCCTGAACCTGAGAAATGTTCTTGGAGTACCATTGTATGTGGGAAAATATAGAACCGTCAATTTCTCAAAGTTTGGAATTACCAATACATTGTCATCTAGTTATGGGTAATTACCCATACCTTTGGAAAGATATCTATGACCCTTAGCCCGTACCATCCTTTGGGAATAAGTCTCTGGCCTTAAACTGTGTCTTAGAAGGACTGATAAGATGCTATGATTATCTTCTTTTTTTTTTACTAGTTTCAGTTTGTCAGTATGAATGAGCAATTGAATATATGGAACACATATGGGGAGTTGCACTATCATTTAAAACTTCGATATAGTCCAGTAAATACTTACGGTTTTTTTAATTTTCTCGCGTCCAAAATCTTTTGAATCTCTCGAGGAACCAGCAAGGAATCATACTGTGCATCGGCGTCTCCATTATTATCCAATAGTTCCTGATCTTCCAATTTCTCCTTTTTTATTGGTATTTCATATATTTTATCGTCATGTTCCTGCTTTATATTTATAAAGACACCCTCTTCTGTGTTCTCAACTTTTACATTTTGCCTGTCTATAAGCTTTAGTGACTTCTTGTCCTAGAAAATTAATAGTAACAAAATGAGTAAATGAATTGTTAGTTGAATTTATGCAGAACAGAGAAAGACAACAATAGTTTAATTGTATGAGAGACAACCCCAGACTGTTCAAGACAGAGATTTTTACGATGCGCGCGCATACACTTTTACACATTACATTGGCAGTCTATGTGTGCTCTATCGCATGTATAATGGAGAGTGTTCTGAGGGACTCTTTAACATGGTGCCCTTTTCACCATTTCAGACACGCACCTCCCGCCGCTGGTTGGCTGTTCACCCGCACACCTGTAAAACTAGCAAGATGGCGACCACCGCGAGATTCTCTCGGACCTTCCTTATGCGTATGCTAGCGTTGTGGAATGGGTTGCCCAGCACCGTTCTTCCTCAGGCCTATGATATGGGGCTCTTCAAGAAAGGCATGAAACGCGCTCTTCAAAGTCGGCAACACAACAGTGATGCTCTTGGTATTGCAGTTGTCCATAGGCGTCGGTAACCATTTACCACCAGATGGGCCGTCAGCCTGTTTGCTGCCTTTTGGCATTAATAAAAAAAAAAAAAACACCGTCACGAAAAACCGACACCCTGCAGTTAGCTATAGTAAACATTTTGTTTCTTTGTATTTATTATTTGTATTACTTTGTATTAAAACTTTCAATGTATTAAACACCCTTTTTCTATTGTTAGTGTCGTTTTTTCTACAAACGTAGAATAAGACGAAAGATAAAATTCTTGAAAAGATTTTTATCTTGTTACGCCAAAGAAGTATGTATAACTTCTAACGCGTCTACATAAGTACACACACACACACTTTGGCTTTTGGCTCTCAAGTACATCTACCAGAATACACTGGGCGCGTTCCGGGAGACGCTCACAACACTCACAACGCCCTTTTCGCCGTTCCAGTAGACAACCGCGAGCGTTGCGGTCGTGGCGAAAACGTCATTGATGACGTCATAACACATGCTCACGCGAAGCTCACGACGCCCCATGTCTGGACGTGGGTCGACGTGAGCGTTGTCAAAATTGGCGGGATTCTCAATAAAGATGGCGACCGTGAAAATGTCATTACTTGATACGGTATAGGATATTTATATTAAATAACATATTGTATTGAAATACGTAAATGAAATACGTTAATAAAGTTTTGATAATTTTAAAAATGTTGTGAATTCTAAAATTCAATTTAAAAAATAATTTATAATTATTTCATGGTAATTTAATATTTTTCATTTAACCAATAAGGTCATTTTTTATGTTTTTATGATAATTAAAATAAAAAAAACTGAATTATACATTGTTTCTTTAATATACTTAAATGAATTTCATAATTATATGAATTTATTGTTAAGACTTACAAAGTGTAACTTAACCGCTCAAAATTTTTGTTTTATTTTTTCTAGATCGCCATTTTTATTATTTATCTGAACGCTCAAAACGCCCACAAATGCGTTCCACTAGCTCTTACGATCGTAACGCTCGCGAGCTAGTGGAACGGGAAAACTCGCGGTCGTGAGCGTGAGCGTTGTGAGCTACTACTGGAACGCAGTCACTAATGGTGCTTGATGACAGATTTCCAATTGACAAATGTCCGAAATTGACCTTTCGCATTCTCATAATATATACCTAATATAATAAAACTGTATGGTTTGTTTGTTTGGTCGAAGGAGCTAATCTTAGAAACTACTTTCCAGTTTGAAAAATTCTTTCAGTGTTAGATAGGTCATTTATCAAGGAAGGTTTATAGGCTATATATCATCACACTAAGGCCAATGCGAGCGGAGCACCAATGAAGAGT
>JACEII010000175.1:211517-226778 GCA_014332785.1 Antheraea mylitta
GACTACAACCTATCACTACATTCTGTATCAGACAAAAGTGCTGTAGAAATAAACCGAAATATATCCCAAATCAATGCAGCAGTAAATGTATTATACTTATATATTTTAAATTTCTAGAAACAACTTTTTTTTATATCATAGGCGGCAAACGAACAGGCGGTTCACCAGATCTCAAGTGATCTTCCATAGACACTAGCAACACCAGGGGAGCCACAAGCGTCTTACTAGGCTGTGTGTGGGGGAAAGAGGTAAATGGTGAGAGAAGAGAAAAGAGGGATGGGAGGTGGGCTTTCGGCGTTCTCATTGACTAAACGAAACGTAACAATGCAAGCACTATTACTTTATGTCGGTTTTCTGTGAGAGGGTGATACTACTTCGGGCGAGCTGACCAATTACAAAAATCATCTTAATAGAAAATATCTATATAGTATGTAGTATTAAATAACACAAACTTTGTATATTTCACTATAAAATTTAAATAGCAATATTATTCTAGTCTAATTAAAATGTATCCAAAAGATCTTAACTAACCTACCATAATAATAAGCACAGTGTATTTGCCTGTGTCTTAAAAAGTTTCAAAACATTCTCATTATGAAAATAAAGTACATAATCAGAAATTAGATGCAAACAGAAAAAAAAACAATTCTTACTCACTTCAACAACTACTCGACTATTTCCACCGCCTGTTTCTTGAGAATATTCCTCATCAGGGAATTGCCTTCCTACTTGTAGCAAGACTTCTTTACTGTCATAATGATTTATACACTCTGCTGACTCCAGGCGCTCATATGGATACTGCAATATATAGTTTTCTTTTATTAAAGTTTTTTTATGTGATACGAGGAAAATAAACTTGTCGGTCACTTGTAGTTAAGTGATCACCACCATTCATAGACACCAGCGAGACCAGAGGAGTCGCAAGTGCATTGCCAGCATGTGTTGGTGGAGAAGGGGGAGGGAGCTCTCACTGACCCAACGAAACGCAGCAATGCAAGCACTGATACTTTATGTGGGTTTTCTGTGAGGATGATACTACCGCGAGCGAGCCGACCCGTTCATGCTGAAACCAGTTATAGCTTCGAAGTGGCTATACCACCTACAAATATAATTGCTCCGAGTGCCAACAGATATGAAAACCACACTAATGTTAATAACTTCAGTAAACAAATTATGATTTTTTTTTATATTTTCATTCACTCTATAATTAATATGATAATTCAGTAGAGAACACATTTAATTCATTGTTTTGTGTATTCACTTCAGTAATTCTTCCATTTATTTTACTTCGTCTCTCAATAAAATAACTCTTATACACAACGGGCCACAGGCACTCTCACTTACCGAACGAAACGCAACAATGCAAGCACTGTTACTTCACGTCGGTTTTCTGTGGGCCGGGTGGTACTACCCTGGGCAAGCCGATCCCTTCATGCTGTAACTAGTAATAGTTTCAACATGGCTCTACCGCCTACTAAATATATGTCAGGGGATGTTTGAAAATAGTACCTATAATAGAGGTATGGAGTAGTTATAGATTAGCATTGAACTGGCATATTATGAGAGGAGATAAAAGTCTTCTTTTTTCTTTTTTTTTCTATCTGAATATGCTATCGACCTAGCAAGGTCTTAACAGCTTCACTGGACTACTAGATGAAAGTCATATAACTAAAAGACTATAAAGATGGAGGTATATCTTGTATAGATGCTATAGCATGGTAGAGGAAGACCGAAAAAGGTATGCATGAATTGTGTAAAAAACGATTTTTTCAATCGGACTACGCTATAGACTTAGCAAGGTATTAACAGCTTCACCGGACTACTTAGGCGAGCACTTTGCGGGGTGGTAGGGTTTTACAGCCCGACTGGATCACCACCACTATGTATATGGCGAAAAAGCCCGTAATAGTGATTCGCTTCTGCGGGTCGCGTTTCGGGATCAGCCTGTGCATATCCAGCTTAATACAGGCCGGCATGATAGTGGCGACCGGCGATGGACAGTGTGTCAATCGGTGGTCGCTATTATTTTTGGATTGTACTGTGCTTACCATCAGGCATAGTGCAGTCACTTTGCCGTGCTACAATAAAAAAAAAAGGTACTCAGCCGATTTTATTTCACAACTGGCTCCCTTGCACGGCACACCTCGGCTTGGTCTGTTGCTTGATACACGCAAGCCACGACCTATCTTTTTTTTTTTTACGTGGGGAAATCCCTTATGGATACCCACCCTCCCGGGGGAGAGGGTGGGTTATGTCCGACTCGCACGGACTAAAACCCCACGGTGTACGTCTTCCGCTATGGTTGGGGCGGCACGAGCTCTCTAAAGACTTCATCGCGCCGCCCCGGCGGTTGGCCCAGCAGGGTGCAGGTACCAACCGAAGCACCCGTGCCCAGTCAGCACCTGCACCAGACGGAAAGTCAGGGAGCCCCATCCCCTCTGGTACCATTCCGGCAGGACCGGGCGGACGGCGTCGATTGTGTATTGACCGTAACGCGCGTCCGCCAGGTCCCGCCTCCACCTTCCTATCTGAGCTAAGCTAAGCTAACTATTCATATATATATGATTTGTTGAAACATATATGTGTACCAAGCATACATACCTCAACAACTCTTATATATATCTTATTTGATGAGGGAAAGAAAAAAACCCTTCCACTTTCATGTGTTAGCATGTATGCGTGCACGTGTGGGGGGGTGATATGTGTAATGTTGTCGCAGTGATGTAAGATTTTGTGTGAGTGTATCGTGCGAGCTACATTACCATGGTCTGGGGGTTAACTTCGCTCCCGCACACCCGATTAGGCCTCCCACGGCAGCGGCTCAAGCCTAGGTTCGATCCCTCGGTAGGGAGCCCTTGAGTGCATTGCTTGCGCGATACGGTGACACACCCATACATCACTGCTACAACAGTACACTACCACCTCCACACACGTGCACGCCTACACGCTACACATCTTTGTGGAAGGGTTATTTTTGTGAAAGATTTTTTGCCTTATCGAACTGAAAAACTCTCCAAATTTTTCCGATAAAAATATATGGAGGGGTTGTCGGGGCGTATATGCTGGTACTCATATGCGTCTCGACAACTCAAACATATATGAATAGTTAGCTAGGTTAGCTAAGATAGGTCGCGATTTTGCATGCAACGGGCAACAGCCAAGCCGAGGTGTGCCGTGCACCCGTGCACCCAATATAAAATCGGCTGAGTGCCTTAAGCGCTCGCCTTAGTAGTCCGGTGAAGCTGTTAAGACCTTGCTAGGTCAATAGCGAAGTCAGTTCGAGAAAAAAAAAAAAAAGCTACACTACCTAGGCTTGAGTCGCTGTCGAAGGGGACCTAATCTGGTGTAAAAAAAGATATGTGTATAAAAGGTGTATATACTGAGATGTAGGTAGTAGAGCCACGTTGAAGCTATATCTGATTTCAGCATGAATGGGTGGGCTCATCCCGAGTAGGATCCCCCCTAATACAGAAAACCGGCGTGAAGTAACAGAGGTTGCATTAATGTATTTTAGTCAGTCAGTGAGAATGCTAGAGGCCGACCTTCCCCTCACTTCTCTCCCTTCCACTTGCCCTCTTCTCTCCATTCCCCCATCCCTCTAAACACAGGCTGGCAACACACTTGCGACTCCTCTGGTGTTACTGGTGTCTATGGGCAACTGTGATCACTTAACATCAGGTGAGCTGTGTGTCCATTTGCGTAACATATGATATTAAAAAAAACAGGGGTGAGTGAAAGGGTAGAACATGTTGTGACAAACCTACTTAGATGCAATAAATGTAAAAAGAAGAAATTATGAAAGTCAATAATGACCACAACATAGAATGTGTAAGACATATGGACTAAGGAACACCTGTAAAAACATAGTTTTTTTTTTGTTTTTAGAACTGACTATGCCATTGACCTGGCAAAGTCTTCAGAGCTTCACCAGACTCATTGTGGTTATTGCTAATATTTTCTTGTTGTAAAACTAATAGTCATAGGAACATGGTTAATACTTAAATTTATATGTAAATAATATATACAATACCTCATAATCATTGGCAGATGATTCTTCCTCATCAATACACTCAACTGTTTCCTTTTTTATGGTCAGTGTAGATATCTCAAAATCAAACTGTGTCTCTACAGTCATTTTTTGTAATCCATCACAAGTAGATATTAAATGCTCTCTGCTATCCATAATAACATTTGAGTTTTTTCTATCATATACTTATGTGTAAGAAAAAATATATTCGTAATAATTAGAGCTGAAATCAATAATAAAATGATCACTAACAAAAAACATAATATGTAATGAAAAAAATAGGGTGTGTCCTAATGACACAGATAGAAGTGAAACTTCTGTATTACAGGTAAACATGTTATCAATAACACTTTTGAGTAGCATAGATTGTGTTCAATGATAGACACGCACAGCATACGCAACTATCGACAACTAGAAAAAAAGAAAGCGAGACGAGCGTATATCTCATTGTTTTCCAATACCTGAAGTCAAGCTAGACACTGAACCTGCTCCACCGAATATGGTGTTTATCCATACAACTTTTCCTCACACAAAAAGTTTTTGTATTCATATTTTAAAGCCCTTCCATTAGATACATCATAATACATCAAACACTCAAAGTCACGCGATGTTACCAGGCGGTCACTCGTGCGCTCCGCTAAGAGTAATATTATTCTGTGCTCGTGCGTCCGCGACCGACGTCAACTTCGGACAAGATCCGGTGTTTTCGACCCAAGAGTATAATAAGTATTATAGGAATTTTCGACACTACTCGACACGGTGTTTATTAATTATTATACGTCACAAAAAAGGTTGCAGATAAAAAATTTACAGCCCTTCCATAAAGAATTTCACTTAAAAAAATTCATAGCAACACAGCAATGATTCTTTTTACGTATAGGTACATAGATATCCACAAAGTTCTCCTATTAATCCTATTCAAATTATTATAGATACTGTTTCGATTTTATTTGTCGGAGGTATTTATAAATATTTCTGAAATTTTATCGAAAATTGTATACCAATAATTTGCAATAACTTTATTTTTTTATGCATCTACGGAGAGGTGGTACTTTCATAAACAAAAAGTAAGCTACAGATTACAGATAAGATAGGGCTGTTGATAAGACATCGACACTAAGAAGTTTCGTAAATTTGGATAAATAAATCTAAAGTTCAATATTTAATACTTGGATATCAGCGGTCAACATATTCACAGACAACGCACACTTTGTGTCTACATGACACTGACGGAATTGTGTATTACACGGCGCTATAAATTAAAAAAAGAAGCACTTATTAGCAATTCCTTGTGCATTACACAGTCTATAAAGTAAACCAAGTTAACTATAATAAATAAATCATAATTAAAATTTAATACCACTTATAAAGTGATTCTTTCAAGGCTAGTTTGACACTGGCAGAATCGGTATCTACGAGACGCCCTTATTAAAAAACTTGAAGAAGGGATCTCTTTTATATTTTATGAAATTTGAATTTGAAATCAATTTATAAGAGTCGTTGTACAATTCACATTGATGTCTAAAAACACCAATGAAACATCGAAATACTGAAAACGGTAGCAAAGAAAACTGTGTATACAAGTTATTAAATGGATTTTATTTTTATTAAGGGTAAAATAGAAATAAAAAATTAACATTCCAGTATTCTCTGTGTGTTCTTTGTAAAAAAAAATTAACTTCATCTTGTGTTTTCGCTTTTATCTGTTCCATTACTGCTACAAGAATTGGCCAGCTTTATAAAAAGCCTTTCTGAAACTGTCTCTTTCTTTTTTCTCTTAGTAAGCCAAAGAAATAACTATTCCGACGGCTTACTTCAATTTCGTTAATCAGTATCTAGTGAAAAATGATTAAAATTGATAATTATCTTGTACCTGGCTAGTTCATCCAACGCTAAATGGTCATAAAGAATGTATTGATATCGATATTTTATTTCTATAATGCGTTTTATTATTGAAATCTAAACATCGATGTTTATTCATCATCGATGAAAATCGAGCATCCCTAATTTAAAGTTGCGGTGAAATATTTATAATCTGTGATGAGTGTGATAATAACAATTAGAAGGAGTTCATAAGTAGTTGTTTTTAAATGTTTTCTTATAAATTCCTTGGATAACATAGTAGTCCGGTGTAGCCGGTGTACCATGTTAGGACAATAGCGTAATCAGTTCGAAAAAAAAACCTTGGATAACCATTTTAATGTAGTAACAACTATAGGTATTGTAATATGTAAGGAAAAGTAAATATTCTATACTTTCCTAAGCACCTAGTTTGGCTAAAAGAAAGTTATTTTATTATCTAATTATATAATAAGAACTTTAGTTTACTATTGGACTCGACTTATAAATGTAAGTGATGGGTACTTGTTTTGGATAGCTTTATACCAACTGTTTACCAATTATTTATACCAACTATTTAACATTGACATTCTACATACACTTTGTTAGAGGCACCCGTGAATTATCCCAGTCCGTTAGTGGTATCCGCCGCGAACTATGAATCCGTACCTAACGCTGCGCGTTATAAAAGACGTCCGCGACACATTTTTCCGACCCTCCTGATTCAATCACGTCAGCGAACGATCAGTACCAGCCTGTCCCTCGAAACAGAGCGTGTTCACGCCCACGCCCGCGTAACCATAGATCACGCCGCCGTGGGGTCAATTTCGCTCCCGCACACCCGATTAGGCCTCCCACGGCAGCGGCTCAAGCCTAGGTTCGATCCCTCGGTAGGGAGCCCTTGAGTGCGTTGCTTGCGCGATACAGTGACACACAAATATACATCACCGCTACAACACTACACGATCATCACCACACACGTGCACGCTACACGCTTACACATGAAAGTGGAAGGGTTTACTTTTTTTTTCTTTATCGAACTGAAAAACTCAATTTTCCGATAATAAATATATGGAGGAGTTGTTGAGGCGTGTATGCTTGGTACACATATAGCTAGGTTAGCTAAGATAGGTTGCGATTTTGCATGCAACAGGCAACAGCCAAGCCGAGGTGTGCCGTGCACCCTTGAGCTGGTTACCAAAATAAAATCGGCTTAGTGCCTTAAGTGCTCGCCTTAGTAGTCCGGTGAAGCTGTTAAGGCCTTGCTGGGTCAATAGCGTAGATATTTCGAAAAAAAAAAATACAAGTGATTATCTAATTAGTTGAAAAGTCAACCTTCTTTTTATGCACAATTGCTATAACTAGTGGGCGCCCAGTGGTCGACATTCAACCATTATTTGATTTTTTAAAGTTTGACCTTTATTAGGGTTCTTTTGTGAAAGGGTATACTTCAAAGGTTTTCATCATGGCCCTTCAGTTATTTGCCATGATCTTTAATTATATAAACATTTAAGAAAATCTCTGTCAAATTTTAAGCAAACATAACTATGAAAATAAAGAAATAAATTATCGCAACTCATGACACAATTTTCAATTAATTTTACATGACACCATGGGTGGGTGGTATGGTATTTCTGGGTGATATTGAATTAAATGTAGTCTGTTCATTATGAGAAATAGTGATATGCCCAGTATGATCTTTGGAAAAGTAATGGATCTACAATACAATCAAATGGTGAATCCAAGACAAAGATGTTTGTAATACTACCATTAGCTTTTGAAAATAAATTCTTTTTTGTTGCTACATGAGGTTGAATTGCAACATTGTAACTGCAGAGGACTAAGTCATGTATTACTTTTATGAACACAATTCTTATTTTGATTATACAAAGTATTATTTGGCTCATTTTTTTATTAAATCATCATTTGAAGTGAGTTCACCATAAAAAATAATAAAAATTACAATAATAGTTATACAATATAATATCATTGTTAAATGTAGTATGAAAAATGATAATTGGAAAGTAAGAGTTAAAAAATACATACAGTCGAGCATAGCAACCTCCTTCACAGTTCACAACCTTTCTTGAAGTTCGTAATTATTGATGGCTATCAAAATGTCTTTTTTATTTACATGTGTGTATATGTTGTGTAAAATTCAAGGATTAGTGTGAGTAATGCTTATTTTAATTAATTTAATGTACTTCTAATGCATTTTATATAAAATAAATAACTTTCTACACTTCTCCGCTATATAAACTTTAACTATGCCAAATGTCAAGTTCACCTGTTAAGGGGCTATAGGTTAAAAAGGGGTACAATTTTTTTGTTTCACATATTAATATTTATATGTATTTTAATTCTGTTACAAGATTTTTAAATACTTAAAATTAATTTTTTTTTCACAAGATTTACACTTTTCCACAAAAAATTTCTTGCTCTACTTGTATATAGACATATTATTGTACAAACTGTTTTGTTTTAACTTAAAAATCACCAAATTGTTAATATAAAATTTACCAATGATTGTTCGAAAGTGGCACAACCTCGAACCTTTGATCATGAATATCTCAGTAACTATGACTTTCCGCGGCGGGGGAATGGTATAGAGGGGTAGTCAGCCCCCTCCCCCCCTTCGCCCTCAACCCAAATTTCAGGATGCGAATTTCTAATGCAGCCCCGGTCCCTATAATCTTTGCTCTTTTTTTTTTTTTTTCAAAATGACTATCCTATTGACCCAGCAAGGTCTTAACAGCTTCACCGGACTACTAAGGCGAGCGCTTAAGGCACTCAGCCGATTTTACCTTGGAAACCAGCTCAAGGGTGCACGGCACACCTCGGCTTGGCTGTTGCCTGTTGCATGCAAAATCGCGACCTATCTTAGCTAACCTAGCTATATGTGTACCAAGCATACACGCCTCAACAACTCCTCCATATATTTATTATCGGAAAATTGAGAGTTTTTCAATTCGATAAAGGAAAAAAAAGAAAACCCTACCACTTTCATGTGTAAGCGTGTAGGCGTGCACGTCTGTGGGGGTGATCGTGTAGTGTTGTAGCAGTGATATATATTGGTGTGTCACCGTATCGCGCAAGCAATGCACTCAAGGGCTCCCTACCGAGGGATTGAACCTAGGCTTGAGCCGCTGCCATGGGAGGCCTAATCGGGTATAATCACTTGTATGAATCTATGTATATCTATTACTACTGAGTGCCTTAAGTAAAATGCTCGCCTTAGTAGTCCGGTGTAGCTGTTAAGATCTTGCTAGGTCAATAGTGTAGTCATTTTGAAAAAAAGGATACAACTAGACCCAGCTATCAATTATACATACTTTCTTATTTATTTATTTATTTTTTTGATTATAAACATAGATAGATAATACCTTATAATTATTATCTATACTTCTATAGTAATATTCTAAAGGGGTAAAGTTTGTGAGTTTTTGACGTTGTAGGGGGTAATCTCAGAAACTACTGGTCCGATATGAATAATTCTTTCAGTGTTATATAGCTCATTCATCGAGAATGGTTATAGGCTATATATCATCACGCTAAGATCAATAGGAGTGGAGCACAGATGAAAAATGTTTCAAAATTGGGATGTTTTTTCCTTTTGATAACTGCTGCCTGTTAGTGTTAGTGTATCTATTACACGCGAACGAAGTCGCGGGCAGAGGCCAGTGTAATATACATTTTTTCCATGTAATGCTATAAAAATATCACTATAAATTATTTAAAAAAAATAATTTAAGAAACAGAAATCAAATAGGAGATTCAATAGAACAATGAAGGGCAAGGAACATGTTATTCCTAACTGTGGTACAGTGAGTACCACAACTCCAGAAAAACAGGAGAATTTATTGATGTGTATACCGACATTGAAACAAGAAACAGAGTGTATAAAGGAAGAAGAATCATCTTATAATGACTACATGGTATTTTTTTTTCTTATCTATATACATAATAAAATCTATAATAATTTTTTTTACAATTTTAAAAATTTTACAGTAAAAAAATGTCCATATGTCTATTTGTATGAATGCGTATTACAGCTTTTTCTTTCTTTTTTATGTCATAGGATGCAAACGAACAGGTGGGTCACCTGATGTTAAGTGGTCACGACTGTCCATAGGCACCATACTAAAGGAATCGTAAGTGCGTTGCCAGCCTGTGTTAAAGGGAAATAGAGGGAAGGAAGTGGGTCTCCGGTGATCTCACTGACCGAAAGTCGCACTGCTTCCACAATGCAAGAACTGTTACTTCACGTCGGTTTTCTGTGAGAGGGTGGTACTACACTGGACGAGCTGGCTCATTCGCGCTGAAAACAATTATTACACAACTCTGGCTCTACCGCCTACAAAAAGTTAAAGTACTGTGTTCATAATAAAACTCCTTCAAGAAAATCATAATGCATATTTTCAAACATCTTTCAAAGTCACAGTCTTTCGAAGTCTTGGTTTCATTAAAATCGATTCTTTTTATCAAAAACTACTGTAATTTTAATGATGACGCGTCGTTAGTACGAGAGAAAAGTAGATAAGTAAAAGTTGTCTATGAATGAAATCTAGCAAGATCGATTTATCGTCCCTAAAACCACCTACATGCTAAGTTTCACGGAAATCGCTGACGCCGTTTCCAAAATCCTGAATATATAACAATATAAAAAATATACAAGAGTTGCTCCTTTAAAGATATTAGATATAGATCTAATGTGTATGTAGTTTTTAGATTTTTGAACAAAAAAAAATGTTACAGGTGTCTAGGAATAAGTAATAGAATATATTTCAATCATTTTTAGAAATGTCTGTCTGTCTGTTTCAACACATCACTGCTAAAGTACCTCTTTCATGGTAAAATCTCTTTAAGAAAATCATAAACGTATCATCGAGTAAAATGTAGTTTTTGTTTCATTCAAATCGTTTAACTCTATCGAAAGTTATGGCCTAGGTACGAGAGAAAAGTAGATTAGTAATTAGGCTTAATACATTCAGATGTTATCGGCTGAGTACCTTCAGTGCTCGCCTCAATAGTTCGGTGAAGCTGTAAAGAAATTTCCAGGTCAAAACAGCATTTTCATTTCGAAAAAAAAAAAGATAAGTAAAAGGACTTAATACATTCAGACGAATTTTTTAGTCATGTTTCTTTACATTAAGTTTTATGCGAAGGAAATCACAGGCAAAGCTAGTATAAAATAATATTTAATTTTGCTGTGAATTAGGTGGGTTATAATGTTCTGCAGATGGCAGTCAGGCTGAAGCTATTACGGACTTTAACATGAATGGGTCAGCTCGCCCCGGGTAGTACCACCTAACACACAGATAACCGACGTGAAGTAACAGTGCTTGCATTGTTGCGTTTCGTTAGGTCAGTGAGAGTGCCGGAGGCACATCTCTCCTCACTTCCCCTCTCTCCTCTTCCCCCAACACAGGCTGGCAACGCACTTGCGACTCCCCTGATGTTGCGAGTATCTATGGACGATGGTGATCACTTAACATCAGGTGACCCACCGGTCCGTCTACCTCCTATGACATAAAAAAAATTCTTTACTATATTATTTATAAGCCTAAACTCACAGTTACACTTAGGACAGTCTAGAAGATTGATGAGGTCTGTATATATCATAGGTCCATAGCTATAGATTGGAATTAATTATTGGAATTGGATTGGAAAGTAAAAGACCGGCATAATGTAAATAGTAGAAACTGTAATAAACTGGTCGTCCCATGTTTCAGACTTAGTAAAACCAGTAATAGTTTCTTAGGTAATAGTGTTAGGTTTTACAATAAAGTCCCAAAACGTGTTACCGATTTGCCGGACTGTAAATTTAAGCCCCACGTCAAGCGGGTTTTAGTGTCAAAAGGATATTATAGAGTGGATCAGTAGGTGAACGGTAATAATGTCTGAAATTGACTCCTCTCTGTGCATCCACTATAAGTACGACGTATTGGAAATATATGTAAAAAAAAATGTATCCGATCTAGTTTCTTGCCGGTTCTTCGCGATGGCTGGGTTGTTTTCCGAACCGGTAGTAGTTTTTGACGTTCATAAGCGCCTTATTAGGGCCTAAACTGAATAAAGTATTTTTGATTTTGGAATTTTTTAGAATTTTATGTGAAAATGTTTAATTCTAAGTCAGACATTTGTATTCCAGTGTCTTTCTGAACCCCTGAAGTCCTTAGAATATATAAATTATTATGACATTGGAGGCTATGTTTTGGAAACAGTAAAGAAGGAGCTCCATGAACATGAACTTCCTCAGGCGGACAATAGTATTAATAGTAGGATAGTTTGTAAGGTGAGTTATAATTATCTCTTTATTTTTTAACATTGACATGATTTTTCTTCTCAGTATAAGATGGTTGCCAATTTCCAGTATCCACTTTTTTTCCCGCAACTTTGTCCACGTGGAATGGGCTAAAACTATCATGCAGCGGAAGCTTTTAAAAAAAAAAGTTTTAAACATCCCTTATTAGTGCTTCGCTGCTGTTGGTCTTAGCGTGATGATATGTAGCCTGGGGGCCTACCCAAGTTGCTTATCGACAATCACTAACGCAAATAGAAAGCGATAAAATGTATGGAGATGACGTATTTGTGCGCTATATCACATGATAAAGTCACATGTTTATCACGTGATATAGCGTTCAGGTATGTCATCTCCATACATTTTTTAACAACTTGGGTAGGCCCCCTGTAGCCTTCCTCGATACATAAGATATCAAACTCTGAAATATTTTTTCAAATTGGAGTAGTAGCTTCTGAGATTAGCTCGTTCAAGAAAAGAAACTCTTCAGCTTTAAAATATTATAGTATAGG
Organism: Antheraea mylitta; assembly: GCA_014332785.1. Taxonomy (NCBI): domain Eukaryota; kingdom Metazoa; phylum Arthropoda; class Insecta; order Lepidoptera; family Saturniidae; genus Antheraea; species Antheraea mylitta. The sequence continues at coordinate 224,197 of JACEII010000175.1, forward strand.
AGTATAGTGTAGCTGAGCCGGCTATACGTTGCTGTGCCTCAGCTAACTTCCATTATTTTGTTTTTATATTAAGTCATTAGCCTCTTTGGAAAATTCCACAATTCTCTCCACAACTCAAAATGCTAATTTAACAACAAAAGATTCGAAGTTGATTTCCACTACCACCATTTATATCAAACATGTAACATAAGGACAATACACCATTAGTAAATTCCGAAACAACTAAATTAGTAAATATATACCTGATATGCTATGACATATAAATTTAGTACAGGTGTAATGAAAATTGTAAGTGGTACTAATGTTTTGAATCCGTTCCACGCGTCGCAACGAGTGAGCTCACGCGTTCTAACTGTATTTATGTAGTTGTAACCAGATTCAAAAAATTCGTAACACTTACAATTTTTATTTTTCCATCCAAAATTTTGCATGTATTTTTGAGAATATTTAAGAAAAAACTGTCGACAAAAAAAAAGGAAAAAAAAAATTGATCCAAGTTTACAAAAATTAATTTCATTATAACAATGTAGTATATTTTGTTAAAAAAAAAACGGACTATGTGCTATTTTTTTTAAAGCTTGTATGCTTTTGTTTACGTACGTTTGTTTTTAGAGTACGGAACTTTAAAAAATAATATATCGAAATTATCAAGTACCACGTTGAAAAAAAATACGTGTCGATTATTTTCGATCAGAAAACACTTAAAAAACATTACGATGATAAAAAGTTGACTGTAAATTTCCCGTGAAATGGCCCACGTGTTAATAATATATTTGCACATAAGGGTAATAAAAGGGTACCAGATTAGGCCCCCCTCGGCAGCGACTCAAGCCTAGGTCCGTTCCCTCGGCGTGGAGTCCTTGAGTGCGCTGCTCGTGCGATACAGTGACACAAAAATTTATATCACTGCTACAACACTACACGGTCACCCCCACACACGTGCCCGCCTATACGCTTACACATGGAAGTGGAAGGGTTTTATTTTTTTTCCCTTATCGAACTGAAAAAACTCTAATTTTCCGATAAAAAAATATATGGAGGGGTTGTTGCCAATCCAATTTTCCAGATTATATCTGCCACAGACGAGTACTTAATAGTACTAGCGGGCGCCCCGTGGTCGACATTCGAACATAGTTCATTGATTTTTTAAAGTTTGAACTTTATTAGAGTTCTTTTGTCAAAGGGTTATAATACTTCTATAATCAAAGGTTTTCATCATGGCTACTCAGTTATTTGCCATTTGCCATGATCTTTATTATATAATTAAAAAAAGTCTATGTGTAAATGAAAATGAAAATTAATTATAAATTGGAAACAAAAACCACGTGGTAAAGCTCAAATTTTAACCAAACATAACTTTACGAAAATAAAGAAATTTATCGCAACCCATGGCACAATTTTCAATTAATTTTACACGACACCATGGGGTGGTATTTCTAGGTGATATTGAATTAAATGTAGTCTCTTCATTATGAGAAATAGTGATATGCCCAGTATCATCGTTTGGAAAAGTAATGAATGCACCATACAATCAAATGGTGAATCCAAGACAAAGACGTTTTTAATACTACCATTAGCTTTTGAAAATAAATTCTTTTTTGTTGATACATGAGGTTGAATTGCAACATTGTAACCGCGGAGGTCTAAGTCATGGATTACTTTTATGAACAAAATTCTTATTTTGATTATACAAAGTATTATTTGGCTCATTTTTTTATTAATTCATCATTTGAAGTGAGTTCACCATAAAAAATAATAAACATTACAATAATAGTTATATTTTATAATATCATTGTTGAATGTAGGATGAAAAATGGTAATTAGAACGTAAGAATTAAAAAGTACATATAGTCGAGCATAGCAACCTCCTTCCTTCACAACCTTTTTTGAAATTCGTATTTATTGACGGCTGTCAAAATGTCTTTTTTATTGACATGTGTGTATATGTTGTGTAAAATTCGAGTAGTAGTGTGAGTAGTGCATATTTTAATTAATTTAATGTACTTCTAATGCATTTTTAACCGACGAAAAAAACAGAGGAGGTTCTCAATTCGTCGCGTATATATTTTTTTTATGTATAATCACGCATAACTTTTTACAGTATAGTCCGATTTTAATAATTCTTTTTTTATTGGAAAGGGTATACTTCGAAGTTGGTCCCATTTAAATTTGGGAAAAAAATTTCAACCCTAAGGGTATGAAAATCAAGAATGATTGATTATTCACGCACTGATTATGTCTATGACCGCGCATACCTTTAGACAGAATAGTCCGAATTAAATTATTATCTTTTGATTTGAAAGAGTATACCCAGAAGTTGATCCCATATACATGTAAATATGAAAAAAGCAACCCCAAGGGTAAGAAAACCGGGCATGATTTATAATTCAACTTCTGAGTTGTGTATTACAAATAAATTAAGCTTGTAGTAATTAGTAAGATCATAGCCACAAAAAATTATAAAATAAAAACTTTTTAACAAAAAATTAAACCGCCGAAAAAACTGAAAAGCAAAAAATAATAAAGCTTTTACTTTATTCATCTTAATAACTAAGTTCTTAAACTAATGTAAGTATACCTAA
>JACEII010000175.1:231778-263966 GCA_014332785.1 Antheraea mylitta
AAAGTTCGTATTATAATCTGTAGCTTCGGAAATGTAACGTCACAAAAAACCATAATCTTCATCATCATCATCATCATCATTGGCAGCTCTTCTCGACCTAATGCAGAAAATAAGCCTCCTCTCTTTTAAAAATAAAAACATGTAATTGAAATCTATCTAGGTCAGACTTTGGCCAGTGTATATGTATATTAGTAAGATTAAAAAAACCAATTCCGTAATATTATAAAAATATTATATTACACCTAATTTAAAAATATAAAAAATACATATACCTATACATTAAAAAAATTACTGAAGATTAATTTGACCCGTAAAAAGCTAACATCACGCAATATCTCCAGGCGGTCACCCATCCAAGCACTGACCACGCCCGACATTGCTTAACTTTGGTGAGATCGGACATGAACCGGTCGACGTTGACGACAAAACATTTCTATCCACGCGTCTCTCTGCCATTATTGTGACGTTACATAATATTAAATAGAAACAATTTGAATCTTACAATTATACAAGTAGGGTTGTAAAGGTTTTTGAGTAGGTATTTCGTTAATAGTGCAAAGATTGCGTTTTGTGTGCCCGCGTATTTCGTTTAGATTGACATTTTAAAACTCGCAATATCTTTTGAATGTAATGGCCGATTTTAATAATTCAAAAAGTTATCTACAGGTACTGAAACAGTCTTAGTTTAAAAATAATTTATTTGGATATGGATTAATATATAGACATGAATAACATAGTCTTTTACGCATGGTATAGCTTTTATTAAGATTTATTTCAAAAATGTAGTTATAGTGGCATAATCACAATAGGTAGACATATGTATGCTGCCGCGAGGTTTTTTTATAGATATGATCTTTAATATTGTAGAACATATTTTTGTTCTATCATTCATAGTTATCGGGGCGCATGCGATGAAATACATTTTATGCCAAATTTTTTTCATACCTTTGATTACATTATTGAAATTTTAGTAGAAATCCCAATTTTTTTCTAAAAAATAAATATAGCCTATGTTACTAAGGGTTTTTTCGAAATGTCTACGCTACTGACCCAGCAAGGTCTTAACAGCTTCACCGGACTACTAAGGCGAGCGCTTAAGGCGCTCATCCGATTTTATTTTGGCAACCAGCTCAAGGGTGCACGGCACACCTCGGCTTGGCTGTTGCCTGTTGCATACAAAATCGCGACCTATCTTAGCTAACCTAGCTAACTATTTATATGTGTATGAGTTGTTGAAACGTATATGTGTACCAAGCATACACGTCTCAACAACTCCTCCATATATATATTATAGGAAAATTGAGAGTTTTTCAGTTCGATAAGGGGAATAAGTAAACCCTTCCACTTTCATGTGTAACCGTGTAGCGTGCACGTGTGTGGGGGTGATCGTGTAGTGTTGTAGCAGTGATGTATATTTGTGTGTCACCGTATCGCGCAAGCAACACACTCAAGGGCTCCCTACCGAGGGATCGAACCTAGGCTTTAACCACTGCCGTGGGAGGCCTAATCCGGTATGTTACTAAGGGATAATGTAGCATTCTAATGGTAAACGAATTATCGAAATCCGTCCAGTAGTTTGAGTTTATTCGTAATTAACATACAAAAATACTACGATTCCTCTTTATTATAATAGTTTAGAAAAATAATTTGAGTCTTATGCTTTACTGATAGGGTCGTTAATAGTGCAAAGCTTGTGTGTAATCACCACTAACGTCGCCATGGCCGATTTAAGTTTAGGGTGCGCCTATAGATGTTTTACATAAAAAATCACATATATTCTGGGTATATGTTTGAGTGAGACCGGGGATAGTTAGGATTCACAATTGGAAACGGTAGTTGTGGCTGCAATCGGGTGTCAGTTTTATTCAATTTTATCGCTTTTAAAAATACAATTGAAACCAGTGATAACCAATTTGGTGCAGACGAAGTTGCACGGGTCAGCTAGTATATAATAAGAATGTGAGTCTAAAGTGTCTGTCCCAATGAGATTTTCGTGAAAAAAAATTGCAGGTGTCCCAGAATATGCAATAAAATACATTTCAATCTTTTTTAGAAATTTCTATCTGTCTGTTTGTATGAACACGTATCACAATAAAACCTCACAAAGAAAATAATAAAGAATATCCTCAAGTAACATCTAGTCTCGATTTCATTAAAATCAGTTCAATATATAAAAAAATATTGTAATTTTAATGACGAGGACTTACGAGAGAAAAATAGATAAATAAATAGACTAAATATATTCAGATGATTTTGTGATTCACTGTTTTTTTTTTATATTACGTTCTAAGTAGACGAAGTCACGGGCACAGCTAGTAACATATAAAATCCACTACATGACAGACTAAAATCCCGCCAAAAAAGCCCTGTATAATTCTATACCTTATTAGCATATGCCCGCGACTTCGTTCGCGTGGAATAGAAACACTAACACGCAGCAGTCCTCAAAAGGAAAAAATATCCCGATTTTGAAACATTTTTCATCTGTGCTCCGCTCCTAGTGGTCTTAGCGTGATGATATAACCTATAACCGTTCTCGATGAATGAGCTATATAACACTGAAAGAATTATTCAAATCGGACCAGTAGTTCCTGAGATTACCCCCTACAACGTTAAAAACTCACAAACTTTACCTCTTTATAATATTAGTATAAATATAACATTTTTAGTTATGAATTTTGTTTCCAGATTGAGGAATTTTTAAGTCCCATAGCAAAACAAGAAATACAATGTGAGAACACAGAGGAAGGGTTATCATTAAAAATAAAGGAAGAAAATAACCATATGAAGTTCCAGCCTCCAATAAAACCGGAGAGATCAGAAGAGGAAGGATCAAATTGTACTGAAAACACTGAAATATATAACAATTTGTCAAATACAAGGAAAGAAAGTTGCAATGTAAAATACCAGATTACAGTCAAAATAGAGAGATTGCAAGATCAAAGGACATTAGATTCTACGAAAGACAACAATATACATTTAGATTCACCACAAATACCACAGGAAGTTCAATGTAAATTATCGGATAAAACTTCCAAGAATAGGTGAGTACTAATAGAAATGTCTCCTTCATTAGACTATGGCGTGGAAAAAAATGAGCCGTCACGGGACGCCTGGCAGATGTGAAACATCGAAATTGTTTTGTATAAGTTATATGCATAAAAGAACAGATTACAACAGGAATCAGCTATGGCATAATGAAAACATAAAGCATTACAAATTTGTTCCATAAAATAATGACTGTTTATTTATTTTATTACATAGATATTCATTTTTATTAAATACAAAAATTCAATTAGGTGCAAGCGCTGTGTTTTTGGCGGCTTTTATCAAAGGGTGTTGGGTCGTCGGCACGTTCCGCGTAATACGAGTAGAACGCCTATAAACCAGTTTGAATCCAATGGCCCCTCAGAGGGTCTCTTAATAGGCAGATAATGATGGAAACATAATTTAGAATTTCAAATTTTAGAAATCTATATATTTATACCGTATCATAATATTATAAAGAGGTAAAGTTTGTGACGTTGTAGGGGGTAATCTCAGGAACTACTGGTCCGATTTGAAAAATTCTTTCAATGTTATATAGCTCATTTATCGAGAATGGTTATAGGCTGTATATCAACACGCTAAAACCAATAGGAGCGGAACACTAATGAAGAATGTCTCTCTTTAGGAATCTTTTCCTCTTGAGATCTTCCACTGCGTGTTAGCGTTAGCTCACAGTAACTATTCCACGCGAACGTAGTCGCGGGCGGAGGCTAGAGTTATTATATAATTCATCTTTTCATTATGCCATATCCGGTTCCTGTTCTGATCTGTTCTTTTATGCATGTAGCTTATACAAAACAATTTCAATGTTTCAAATCTGCCAGGCGACCCGTGACGGCTCAATACTTTTTTAAAATATTATACTTGTACTTTAGAGTGTACAATAAAGCCGCTGAATATAGTCGTGTATATAGAGAACGACATAGAGAAGAAATCAATCAACGGAGAAGAGAGAAGAGGCGGTCTAAACGAAAAATGTTACACCAAATCCAAACCCTAACCAATATACAAAAGGTTACCGAACAAATAACTCAAACAACATTGAATACTCAAACTTTAAAATCAAAATCACATACAGAGAGACAGCAAAGATACTATGAGAGCCATAGGGAAGAAATAAATAAGCGTAGAAGAGACAGTAGATTGCAGCAAAAAAGTCCTACGATTCCTGCTACCCCCGCTGAGCGTAGTCGTAAATATAGAGAGAGGAACAGAGAAAAAATTAAGGAGCAGAGAAAATACAGTAGGATGCGAAGACAAAATGTACAAGGGATGTATACAGAATCAATATGAATAAAGATCTATTGCTGAATATGTGTTTTAATAACCCTTTTTTTAACTAACAGAACGAGGATGGCGGTAGATGTATATAAACATAGTACCTGGGCGACCGAGCCTAGTTCGGTTCTTTAAAAGACATTTAATAAATTATAATAAACTGTTAGGTTTGCCTTTTAAAATTAGAATTTTTTATCAAAAAAAAAAAAAGATATCATTTTTGCTGTCAGTCGGATTCGAACTGTGGTTACACGGATTTTCGAAGCAACCGATTTCCGTCTGAGCTGTTTTTGTTTTGACAACGACAGGGAAATTTACCCTCATATTCTAGCTTTATTTTTTCATTGCCTGAAATGGTAGCTTTGACTTTAATAAGCGCCTTCTCAGGGCCTAAATTGAATAAAGGATATTTTGATTTGATTTAGAAATCTACCTATATCGATTTGTCATCCCCAAAACTACCTACATTATAAGTTTCACGGAAATATATGACGTCGTTTCCGAGATCCTAAATATATAAAAATATACAAAAATTGCTCGCTAAAAGGTATTAATTAAAATTATATATATATGGGTAAAGTTTGTGAGGTTGTAGGGGGTAACCTCGAGAACTACTGGTCCAATTTGATAAATTCTTTCAATGTTATATAGCTCAGTTATCGGGGATGGTTATAGGCTATATATCATCACGCTAAAACCAATAGGAGCGGAGCACCAATAAAGAATGTTTAAAAATCGGGTTTTTCTTCTTGAGAGCTTCCGCTGCGTGTTAGCATTAGCCCAAAGAAACTATTCTACGCGAATGAAGTCGCGGACAGAGGCTAGTTATTATTAAAAAGAGAGCAAAGTCATGTCATTGGGGGCTGCATTTGAAATTCATATATTGATATAAGGGTTTCAGGGTTGGTGAGTGTGGGTGTGTTGATTACCCCTCTTTACAACTATTCTCCACAGGGCGAGGGATGTGTTGTTTGAAAGGGGTAATCCAAACTTTATGAAAAACAATGTAACCTGAACCCTAAATTTGAGACGCGAATTTCAGTTGCCAACCCTTCTATTGTTTTGAGTTTTTATTTCTGTAAATAGTTTTTATAACTGCGTCGACTTTTTTTACGGAAAAAGTTTGTAATACTTATATCTAATTTAGTGGGGGATTCTTTCGCTTCAAAATAGGGGAAAATAATTTATAATGGCAACGCAGATTATAATTATCAATTTAGGGATGACCGACTTTAAAATAACATCGATATTGACATCGATTCAAAAGTATCCATATACAATAAATATCAATAGCAAAACATCGATACTTTTGATCTATACTAAAATTATAAAGAGGTAAAGTTTGAGACGTTGTAGGGGGTAATCTCAGCAACTACTGGTCCGATTTGAATAATTCTTTTAGTATTATGTAGCTCATTTATCGAGAATGGTCATAGGCTATATATCATTACGCTAAGACCAATAAGAGCGGAGCACAGAAGAAAAATGCTTTAAAATTGGGATGATATTTCCTTTTGAGAACTGCTACGTGTTAGTGTATCTATTCCACGCGAACGAAGTTGCGGGCAGAGGCTAGTAGCAAATAAAACTGTCTGTAAAAAAATTAAGCCGTCACGGGACACCTGGCAGATGTGAAACATCGAAATTTTTCGAAGCGAACGAATCTCAAATTATACTATTACTAGCCTCTGCCCGCGACTTCGTTTGCGTGAAAAAGATACTTTGAACTAACGATAGTACGCAGTGGAAGCTCTCAAGAGGAAAAAACATCCCGATTTAGAAATATTTTTCATTGGTGATCCACTCCTATTGGTCTTAGCGTGATGATATATAGCCTATCACCATTCACGATTAATGAGCTATATAACACTAAAAGAATTTTTCAAATCGGACCAGTAGTTCCAGAGATTACCCCCTACAACGTCACAAACTCACAAACTTTACCTCTTTATAATATTAGTATAGATAAGTATGCGAGCTCAGTGCGGTAAGAGATATTATGCACAGTTACTTGTGCATGCCGTCGTCACGCCATGCATCATGTCTACCCGCGCCTATAGATGTTTCACATCAAAAAACTAAATTCATCATGTGCTTTTCATTTTGTCTGTTCCATTGCTGGTACAGGAGATGGCCAGAACAACCTTTGTAAAGCTGTCCCTTTCCCCTTCTTTCCTTATAAAATGCAAAGAAATAACTATTTGTACGGTTTATTTCGATTACGTTGACCAGTATTATCTAGTGCGAAATAGCTATACTTGGTAGTTATCTAGTCCCTAGCTAGTGCATCAACGCTAGATGACCCTTAATAATCTATTGACAATTCAATATTTATTCATACAAAATCGATATGGTGATGTAACCGAATTCAAAACAGATGTCAAAGCATATTTATGTTTTCTTATCACTGTCAAATATACGGAATAACGGAATTTCTCTTTCGATTTCTCTTGTTCTGTGATGTAGTATATTAGAAAACTTGCAGTATTTTGATAACATTAGTTTATAGTAGGTAGGTACGTACTTGGTAGTGCGAATTTTGATAAAGGAAATACTACATTGAATATACTTCATAGTTTGTGCTACATTATTTGATGTAAGTTTTATTCACATACTATAGTCATATTCGTTGTTTGTGTTTCTGTGTTGTGTTGATTTTTCATAATCAGTTTCCTTATAAAGAGTAGCAAAAATTCTGCAGGGGAAATAAAAATAATCGAACTAGAGGCAGTTGAAGCCTCAAATAATATTACTTGTTTGCTCATTTTGCCTAACTAAATGGTATTTGTGAAACATCGAGGAAACCTAAAAATGTAGTTGCATTGAACCGGTATGTTTTCAGTGAGATTTTGAGAGGTATTCTCTATCTTACCAATACATTTATGAAACAATGTGCTCTGCCAAAAACTACTGAACGGATTTTCATTCGGTTTTCATCAGTAGATAAAGTGGTTCATGAGGTAGGGTTTGGTATATAATCTGTTGTTTTTTGTAGGACACGAGAAAGTCCTCTGCCCTCGCTAAACTCAAAAACTGCTGTATGGGTTTTCATACAGTTCTATTCAGTAGATAAGTAATGAGGAAGGTGTACATATATAATTTAGAGTTTTAGTGAAAATAAAAAAAACTTTTTAAAATATTTGTTTCCAGTTACATCTACATACACATATTTTACAAAATTAATATCAGTCACATGTATACTGATGAAAATAAAAGCAGATCTTGAAACAAAGAGAACTATGGACAGTAAGAAACTTATAGTACCCAGCTGCGATGCTTTCAGAACCACACTCATAGACGTTATTCCAACAGTGAAGCAAGAAATAGTTGAATGTAGGAATGAGGTAGAATCACCTTCCATTGATTATATGGTAATTTTTTTTTTTTACTTTATTTTTGGCAATCAACCGTTCAGATTATTACTGCCATTGTCACATAGTCAATAATATTACAAGTGTCGTATGATCATTTCAATATCAAGCGTTGTGTGAATCAATATTCTAACAAAATGGCGGCTCCCTTGTTAGAACCTTCCATGGAGTTTTTGTGGCATCTCAGAATTGCATGCTCCGTAGTATTATTTTCCGTTCACTTATGCACAATAAACTAACGATATTACATAAAACGCTACCAACTTTATACAATATAGAGTCAAGTAACACAAGATTATGAATAAAATATAAAATCCACTACATGACAGACTGAAATCCCTCCAAAACCTCTATATGGTAATTATATGGTACTACTATCTGTGCCTGAGATCCATCTATCTTGAACCTAATATAAAAGAATAGTGACTGATAAAACCATCTGAATGTTTTTTTTTTGTCGAAATGATATAGCTGTTTACCTGGAATGGTCTTCACAGCTTCACCAAACTACTGAGGTGAGCGCTAAAGGCACTCAGCCGATTTGGGATGTTTGGGCAACTAACTCAAGGGTGCATGGCACACCTCGGCTTGGGCTGTCGCCTGTTTTGTGTAAAAATCGTGACCTATCTGAGATAAACTAACCTATCTAGATATATGTATATGAGTTATTGAACCATGCATGTGTACCAAACATGCGTGCCTCAACAACTCCTATATGTATTTTGTGTCGGAAAAATTCCTTAAAACTATATAGGATAGGATAAGGAAAAATAAGGGTAGAACTCTTTATCGTTTATTTCTCTGAAAAGAAAAACAATGTGTAAGCGTGTAGGGATGCACGTGTGTATAGGTGATGTGTGTGATGTTGTAGCAGTGATATAAGGTTTTGTGTCACTGTATCGCGTAAAAGAAACATCATCTGAATGAATTAAGTACATTTACTTACCTACTTTTTTCTTACTTTGGTTTTCATTAAAATTACAATAATTTTGAAACAAAACCTAGATGTTACTCGAGGACATGCTTTGTGATTCTCTTGTACTTGTTAGATTTTTGTATAAAAAAATTGTTGCAGGTGTCTGGGCATAAGTAATAAGATAAATTTCAATCAATTTTAACTGACGAAAAAAACGGAGGAGGTTCTCAATTAGTCGCGTTTTTTTTTTTTTTTTTTTTGTATGATCACGCATACCTTTTTACAGTATAATCCGATTTAAAAAAATCTTTTTTTATTGGAAAGGGTATACTCTGTAGTTGGTCCCATTTAAATTTGGGATAAAAAATTTTAACCCTAAGGGTATGAAAATCGAGAATAATTGATTATTCACGCACTGATTATATCTATGACTGCGCATATCTTTAGACAGAATAGTCCGAATTAAATTTATATCCTTTGATTTGAAAGAGTATACCCAGAAGTTGGTCCCATATACATATAAACATGAAAAAAGCAACGCCAAGGGTAGGAAAACGGCATGATTTATGGAGGTCCGATTCGGCTGCCAAAGTGAGCGGTCGCTTCGGTCGAGCGCATCGATTTCGATACTCGCGATTTAGTGACGTCAGTTATTACTTTGTGAGTATTCGTTCTCATTGTTCCGTTCGGTACATCTGTGCTACACCTGCGTTTTGTTTCCTGGAACTGAGTGAGCCCTTTCCATACTGTTTATTTATTGCTTTATTTATTTCTTGGTATATTTATTTGTTTGCTAATTTATTTGCCTATTTGTTTACGTATTTCTTTAATACCTCAGTCATTTCTTTATACATTTATTTACTTCTTATTGTCTGTTTATCTGCATAACCTTATATTATTTTTCCACTGTCTCGCTCACGTATTTATTTGCATTTTTTCGCCTATTTTGCTTAGTTTTAAACAGCTCTCTTGATCCGGACTCGGGATAGTTCAGTAGTTTTTCCTTTGGCGTGCCCCCTTGTCCCTAAGGCAGGGAGATTGGTTCGCGTCCCCCTCAAGCCAAAAAAATGGCCCAGAATAATGCCTTTGTATTAGGTATTCGCGATGATTTTCTCGCGAATGGAGTCAACGAAAGCGTCGTCGACGCCATTCTCGCGCGACATTGTCTCCCGTCCTCGGAGGACGCTCAGTATGTGCCCCGCGTAGCAACAACAAATATGTTCGCGCTTTTAAATTCAACGAAGCTATCGTTGAACCCGGCGGATAGAGCTCCGTTACCGACCTCCAGCTCGGAGGCCGGCTCCGAGATGGAGCTAGATATAGCCGTACTCGCCGCGTCTCTTACGCCCGCAACTTCCACGTCTGCGAATACCGCGTCTTTAGCGCTGGAAAATAATAATGGAAATTTCACAGTTGTTTCGCACCAAAATCGCAAACAACCGTCACGCTCGTCCGACTCGGACTCGGGTACCAGATGCCCAGCAGAGAAATTGCGCGTAACATTGATGGCCCTCGGGCGGTTACACCGGTCGCCGTTAAACCGCACTCAAGCAGAGCTAACTCCGCCTCGCTCTCTCAAGTCGACGTTACGGACTCCGTAGTAGCGACTAAAAAGCCCCGCCCACCGCCTCCGGTTACTATTCAAGACAAGATCCAGTGAACATCCATCTCGAATAGGTTAAAAATACTTAAAGTTAATTATACGTCCGCACTCAGTACCTCGGCGGGCATTCAAGTTAAGGTTCTTACGATCAAAGACTTTCGCGTCCTGACTAAATTCCTCCGGGAAGCTAAATTAGCCTACTTTACCTTTGCTCTGGAGAAGGAACGGCTACTGCGTATAGTGCTTCGTCGCGTCCCGGCTGAAATCTCGGTTGAAGACGTCACCGTCTCCCTTAAGGAGAAAAATTTTCCAGTGGGAGAGGTACACCGGATGTACCACTCACGCACCCGCGCCCCTTATAATATGGTTTTAGTCTTCCTCGACCGCACTCAGGAAGGCAAGGCTATTTTTAACCTCACTTCTGTGTGTGATCTTAACGCTATCACCGTCGAGCCCCCACGCAAGACCCATACCCCGTCGCAGTGCCATAACTGTCAGTGTTATGGTCACTCGGCGAGGAATTGTCACCTCCGCCCCAGGTGCAAGTGCCTGGGAGACCACGCCACGAAGGAGTGCGCGCGCACTCCTGGCACTCAGGAACCTCCCAATTGTGGGCTGTGCGGTAACGCGGGTCACCCCGCGAACTATCGCGGCTGCCGCCGCGCGCCTCGCACACAACTTCCCCGTCAGGCGAGATAGGCGCCTAGGACGTCTTCGATCGCCGCACGCCCTCCGCCTCCATCTCTCATGTCCGTGGAGGCCTTCCCGGGCCTGCGGAGTGCATCCCGCGCCCCGGTAGCGCCCGCGCCCACGACCTCACTGCGCTCGACACCCTGTGTGCCCGTTCGGGTTGCTTCTTAAGCGCTCGGCATGCAAGGGGTGTGTCATGCTGCTTTACGTAATTAATTAATTTGATTGTTTGGCGCCGACTTAAAATTACTTACGTATACTTACATTAGTTTAAGAACTTAGTTATTAAGATGAATAAAGTAAAAGGTTTATTATTTTTTGCTTTTCAGTTTTTTCGGCGGATTAATTTTTTGTTAAAAAGTTTTTATTAAAAATGTCTGTCTGTTTGTTTGTTTGATTACCCGTCACTGTCTTTACATTAAAATCAAGAAAATCAGCTGGGTACATACCAGCTGCCTCCCCTCATCCGCCGGACCTGTGCAATGCGGGGATGAGCCCCCCGACTACATCCCCTCAGGTCCGGTTACGGTAGCAGGAGGAGTTGGGCAAAGCGCCGCCTGCGAATTGACGCAAAAGGAGGCCATTGCTCGCCACGCCTGTTCGCTGCCGAGCATTGCTGAAACCATGCCTGGCAGTGACAAATTCCCTCCCACCACCACCACCGCCAGACTGCGGCGCTCTCTCTCCCACGCAACACACTCGGAGAGAGTGTGCTGCGCGGTGTCTACCTCAGCGCCGCACTTGTGACATGCGGCGGTCGGCTCCCTGCGAACGATCCGGTGCAGGTACTACCCGACACAACCGTGTCCGGTCAGTACCTACACCAGCCTGAACGTCAGGGAGCCCTACTCCCGGTTAATCCACTCCCGCAGGACCGGGCGGACGGCGTTAACAGTGTACGTCCCGTAGCGCGCGTCCGCCAGGTCCTGCATCCACCTTACTAGCACCCCATCCCTATACGCTCGCCTCTTGGCCCCTATCTCCCTGGGAGCCAGAGGCTCCCCACTACGCTTTCTCGCCGCCGTGTACGAATTCACGGCGGCGAGAACCCCAGCTTCCAGCTCCCAGGGAGCCGGCGAGCGTGAAAGCCGCCGTCGAGGACATCGTCCGGTACGCCCGGATTGCCCTCAGTCCCACCGTACGCTGCGCACTGTGCAGCGCACACACGTTTACGGCTCCGAGGGCGTCTGACCAGACCGGTTCCCCGTAGGCGGCCATCGCTCGTACGACTCCCATGAGAAATCGGCGGCACCCGGCACCCGGCCCCCCAATATTGGGGAGCAGCCGACCCAGTGCCGCCGCCGCTCCTGTAATTCGCGTTCCGAGCCCCGCAAACTTTATATTGACCTGCCTTATCCTATCCTACCCCTTATCCTATCCTATCCTATATAGTTTAGAGGAATTTATCCGACACAAAATACATATAGGAGTTGATAAGGCATGCATGCTTGGTACACGTGCATGTTTCAATAACTCATATACGTATATCTAGATAGCTTAGGTTAAGTTATCTCAGATAGGTCGCGATTTTTGCACAAAATAGGCGACAGCCCAAGCCGAGGTGTGCCGTGCACCCTTGAGTTATTTGCCCAAACATCCCAAATCGGCTGAGTGCCTTTAGCGCCTGACTCAATAGTTCAGTGAAGCTGTAAAGACCTTTCCAGACCAACAGCGTTTTCATTTCGAAAAAAAAAAAAAAAACTTTTTACTGGCTTTTGCTGGTGGCTTCTTTTGTCTTAATGTAATCTGAAAAATACACATAGCTTCAATTTACATCTTTACTGTACCTATGTCGAGAAGATATTGTATAATTCTGTTTCTAGGATAAGGAATGTTTTAATAAACATACAGAGGACCAAGAAATAAAATATGAAAATATGGATAAGGAATTATCATTAGATATAAAGGAAGAGGATGGGGACGTGGGGTACGAATATGATATGAAAATGGAGGAAGGAATAGAGCAAGGAATATTGAAAGATGTTAGAGACATAAAATCGCATGATGATGTACAGGAACTTAAATGCAATGTATCTCATAATATATTTAAGGATAGGTAAGTACTACTCAGCAGAAGTAAGCAAAGATATTGCCCCCTCTTGCTTCATGTTTGCATAAACATTTATAGGTCATCATCATCAGCCTGGTAGAAACCCGCTGCAGGGCCATAGGCCTCATCCCAAAGGAAGGTATGGGCTAATCACCAACCAGCTCATGACGTATTGGTGATTTAAACTCTGAGAAATCCACAGTTCTATATTTTTCCCACATAAAGTAGTACTATAAGAACATTTCTCAGGTTCAGGCTTCCTAACAATGCTTTCCTTCACTGGTAACCAATACTATAACTAATTTAAATTAGTAAATGTAAGCAAATTTCGAAAAATTCGTTGGTTCATGCCCGGTTTTGAAACTGCGGACATTGAAATAATTTTCCACCAGTCACAACTTGATAAGTAAGGTAGTTAAAAACTAGGTACGGTAACTCATAGGTTAAATCGGCTAAATTTTACATAAAATCTTAAAAAGTAAATAAGAAATATTGCTGACTTAATCATCACCCGGCCCCTATTCCCTTTTTCATCTATAACTATACTAATATTATAAAGAGGTAAAGTTTGTGAGTTTGTGACATTGTAGAGGGTAATCTCAGGACCTACTGGTCCAATTTGAAAAATTCTTTCAGTGTGGCTATAGGCTATATATATCATTACTCTAATACCAAAATGAGCGAAGCAACAATAAACGTTTCAAAATCGTTTTTTTTTCTTTTGAGAGCTTCCTCTGCTGTTAGTCTTAGCCCAAAGTAGCTATTCCATGTGGACGAAATCGAGAGAATAGCTAGACAAAAAAAAAAATTAAAGATAACAAGGCAAATGAAATTGCATGTCCGAGTTTTTGTTATTCATTCACATTTTACTGCTGAACTGGTCATCATGTTATATAGCATAATTATTGCATATGAATTGCCTAATATTGGGTTCCTCAATTAAATCATAATGATGTGTGTATTATTTATCTAGTGGTGTTCCAAATAACATCCTACCAAGTCATCTGTCTGTGCTATTCATTACACAAACAGAACCCCAAATTATGAGAGATACATTAGTAATGTATATGTTTTGACATTTGCAGTTTAAATCTATCAAAACACTACAATGAACACATAAAAGTTGATACAAACTCGCCAGGGAATACTGAAATAAATATATCTAACTACAGCCACTCCGGTGACAAATGTTATAATAGTTCAGATAGAGCATTTGAAAAAATAAATAATGCGCACAGTAAGATAGAAACAAAATGTCAATTATGTGGAAAGGCATTCAAAAATGTGGCAAATTTAAACCGTCATGTTATGGTTCGACATAAACTTATGAAATCACCAAAACGAGTTATCGGAAATAGTGCGAAATGTGATCGGTTGAAGCTGTCTCGTTCTGACTTGGAGGATGTAACGCGCGATGAAAAGGATAGGTATACGTGTAAGTCTTGCGAAGGCGTTTATGAGACTGCACGAAATTTGAAAAGGCATGTAAAAAGAATGCATTACGATTATGGGAGAACGTTTGAATGTTGGTGCGGTAAGAAGTTTCGTTCACCAATGCACTTACGCGAACACAGGAAGCAGCACGAACGTAAAAATCAAGATAACGAAATATTCCAATGCGAATCCTGTCAGAAGTGTTTTAAAACGAAGCATAACTTAATTGTACATATGAAAAGAGTTCATTATGATTATGGGAGGATGTTTACGTGTTGGTGCGGGAAACAGTTCTGTTCACCAATACGCTTAGACCAACACAAGAGGCGGCGACACAATCCAAAGAATCAGATCACCATCAATGACAAAGTGCAATGCGACGCGTGTCATAAAATATTCAATAACAAACAATATTTAACAACGCATATAAAGAGAATGCATTACGATTATGGGAAATTATTTGAATGTTGGTGCGGTAAGAAGTTTTCTTCACCAATGAACTTAACAGCGCACAAGAGGCTTCAGCACGTTCGCAAGTTTCAGGATATAAACCGAATCAGATTTCAATGTGACTCGTGCCAGAAATTTTTCAAAGCAAAACATAGCTTAATGGTACATATAAAGAAGTTACATTTTGATTATGGTAAATTATTTGAATGTTGGTGCGGGAAGAAGTACCGTTCACCAATACAATTACAAGATCACAAGAAGAATCAGCATGTTTTATTATTTGGAGGATATAAGTTTTGTTTGTAATAAAAATAATTGTCATAAAAAAGTTTTTTTCAACCCTTCCGCTGATTTTTTTAGACCTTGGTCTCAAAATGACCGATAATGTTTTTAAATACCGCGCCAAATATTTTTAATCATAATTTTACGTAACATCCATTGTTATTGGAACGAAGTTCCTTATCGCGCGTTGTGAAAGGGAGCTAGACGGAAAAAATTCTTACGAAAAGTTGTAACGACACTTTTTGCTATAGTAAGCTATTGTAAGCTGTGCAGCGTAGCACGTTTCTCTGTCTGTCTCTCTCTCTCTCTTATAGAAAGCAAGCCAGATATTTTCATTTCTATTTCGCATTGAACAGTGTGGTGTCGCGACGATTATTTTTGTTGAGTGTATAGAGGTTTTTTATAAATAATAAAAAATAATAATGAATCCTGACAGTGTTTCTGCACAAGTTCCGGATATTGCTGATGGAGTTAGGTAAGTAGAGATTATATACAAATAATAATAAATGCTTTTGTATTTTTAGCAAGTACGCACTATAACCTCTCTTTATTATTGTGCAAATATAATACTACCATTGATGCAGTTTTTTCAAGACATTTAAATAAAATAGAATCCCAAACATACGTTTCCTACTTCAGTTACCACAAGCCAATTATTACGAAAATTGATCCTACTGATTAGGTTTATATAACATTATATTTGTTAATAATAAAAAAATATTATTATAACTTAAAAAAAATAAAATTTTATTACAATTCCTTCACTAATTAATCGAAAGGAACTTCGTTCCATCCGGGTGTCCCTTGACACCTCTCAAGTTTTTTTTGTTCGTATTTTTATTCTTGTCATAAATACGGGTTTTTAACTTATTCTGCCAATTTATACTAGTACCCGCGCGTACTTCGTTTTTTCCCCTCGTGTTCGTACATTCATTGTATTTCCGGTTACGCAAAAATATACATCGCCACAGATAAATCATAACATACCCATAGTTTTTCATCTGTCACTTCATCCGTACTAGGATGTTGCTAAGTAATAGTGTACTAAGTTATTGGCGAATGACATTCGAACATTCTACACGCATAGGTAATAGAAAAAAAATCGTTCCGAGAATTTTTTTTATCATAGACTACTTTCCAAAATGTAGTTGGTTTCGGTGGACTTTCTGCAGATACATGTCTACTATATTCTAAAAACTGTAAAAAAAATGTGAAGATTAAATATAACAATGAAAATTTGAAAGTAACGAGTAACATTCGCTGCGCTTCGTAAAATATTATCTGTTTACATGAAGTGAAGACGTCAAGAGTCATATCACACGAACCGTCATATTTTTATATTTATATTTATAGTCAAGCTAACTAAGATCACCGTCGAGTCTCCCGTGGACTCCAGGGGTTCTCCTGGACCACTTTGGAAACTAAGCAGTTAAACATTTGTGTCAATATCCGCTTTTTTCCGTCAATCTTTACTTTATAAATGTAAACAAAGTAAAAAGTTGAAAATAATTACTATGTAGAAAATGGGTTTTTCCAATGTTTTTTTTTTATTAGAGTAGTTACTCAATAGATCAGTTATTAAAAAAAACTGAACGCCTGGCAGGTGTAAAACATCGAAATTGTTCGAATCAAACGAATCTCAAATTACATTATACGTATGCGAGTTCAATGCGGCAAGAGAGTTTACGCACAGTCGCTTGTGCATGCCATCGTCGCGTCGTAGCCACGGTAACAATCAAGTTTACCCTCGCCTATAGATTTTTCACATGATAAATAGGAATTAAATGATTACTTGTGATGGGAATATAACAGCTTTTTAAATCTAATATATTATTGCTGTCAACGACGGTGGTCGGCCGGTGTTATCATGACCTGTGGCTATACAAAAGCCAATCGATGAGAAAAAGAAAGAAAAGATCATTTCATATGTGCAAGTGTTTATTGAACAAAATTCGACTTGTATGTATAAAATATAAACATTTGTAGATATATCGTAAAGACTTCATACTTCTTTAATAGGTTCTAAGAGTAAATGTAGGAAAATTAAAATCCTATATTAGGATTTTAAAATACATTACTTTTAAATTAAAATAAATTAAGAATAAGTATTAGAACAAGTACTTACACATATATTTACTGAACTGTACTTTAAATTAAAAATATTTCATAACAGAGTTCACAAAAGTATTTTACTGGTACTTAACAAAAAAAACTTATAAACGTAGTCTGTGGTAGTATCAGAGAAATCTAGATGTTATCTGTGGTTTAGTTTTTGTATACACAGTTACCTTTTTGTATTATAATTGTATATAGATGCATATGTAACTAGGGATGAAACATCGAAAAATGAGATTAATGTTGATTAGGTCGATGTTTATGTAAGATTCGTTGATTATTTTTGATGATTTAGGAAAAAAATTAACATATATAAATATGATGAAATTATTTATTAAAAATCGATAGACTGATTTACAAAAAAGATTTAAAATTTGTGATCTTATAACCTCGTGACCAGTAAACGCAGTTTAATTTAAAGCAGAGATTGAAAAGTAAGTCTTAAAATGTTTTGATAAATTAGAATTAGAGATTGAATATAGCTCAGAAAAAATATTGATGTTACAACTCCGATGTGTTTCTGTTATAAGCAGCGGTGTTTATACATAGATCTTTTTTCAACGTTTTATGAAATATTAAACAAAAATAAATATTATGAAAATGTATATTTAATTTAAATTAGCTTACATTTATTTCACGAAGTGTAAGTTAAAAACAATAATTTTGTCAATCTCATACACATTACACACAGACGGTTCCTTTCGTGGATAATCGTTGCCAGTTTATAAGATCAACAGCAAACAATACAATAGATGGCCCTACACATATGGAACGTATTTTATAAAGAGCGATATATCGCCAATGTTAGCGGTATCAATATAAGTATTAAATCGCCGATGTTTTTGAACGACTAGCCTCAGCCTGCGACTTCGTTTGTGTGGAATAGTTACTGTGGGCTAACGCTGCACGCAGTGGAAGCTCTCAAGGAAAAAAATACCCAATTTTGAAACACTCTTCATTGGTGCTCCACTCTTATCGGTCTTAGCGTGATGATATACAGCCTATAACCATCCTCGATAAATAAGATATTAAAGAAATTTTCTTAAAGAATTTTTCAAATCGGTCCAGTAGTTACTGGGACTCCCCTCTAAAACGTCACAAACTCACAACTTTTACCTCTTTGTAATATTAGTATAGAAGATCGGTGCTTTAAAACATTGATGTACGTTTGTATTTTTACGTGAAAGCGAAGTGAAGCGAGTGGGGAGGGAATACAATAGATTTAGACAGCGCTACTTATTACAAAGCATTGTTTATCCAGAGCAATGTGTCGTTGATGTTGGGAGTTTCGACATCAATGTTAATTATCGATATTTTTTTCAATTTATCGATTCGTACAGAAATTGAAATTTGTCGTTATTATCCCTATATGTGACAGGAGTGATCTGTATATATGATATTTTTCGCTAAAATTTCAGAACTATTCATGAATTCTTTTGGTAAATAATAATCGAAATTATATATCTATAGTAATATGAATAATGTAAATACGAGATCCTGGAGGATATGTATGTACCTATATATTGAATAAATCAATTTTGTGTAGATATTTATTTTTATAAGTGAATCTTATAGGAATGCTAGGAATGATCTGCAACCTTTTTGTGTGACGAAGTGGTAGAGTAAATGATTTGTTAGGTATATTGTTGAAAACAACCGGTTCTCAGCCGATCACCAAGTTAGGAACGTGGAGCGCGGACGTGCGGTCATTATTCGCACGGATGACCGCCTAAGAACATTGCGTGACGTTCACTTTTTCTTGTATTGGAGTGAATATTATGGGAGAGCTTTGAGTGGGAGCAGTGTCTTGATTAACTTTGGGTATTGGAGAACAATCTATACTAATATTCTAAAGAGGTAAAGTTTGTTTGTGACGTTGTAGGGGGTAATCTCAGGAACTAATGGTCCAATTTGAAAAATTATTTCAGTGTTATATATGTCATTTATCGAGGATAGTTGTAGGCTATATATCATCACACTAAGACCAATGAGAGAGGATATCCAATGAATAATCCTTAAAAATCAAAGCTTTTTTCCTTTTGAGAGCTTCCGTTGAGTGTTGTTAGCCCAAAATAAGTATTCCACACAAACAAAGTCGCAAGCAGAGGCTAGTGAAATGTATGATCATCTTGCTTTCTTTTTTTCTCATTATTCATAGTTACATGTACTGTGTGTTAAGATAGCGTGGGGATCACTGAACACAATTTATCCTATTCAAAAGTGTTATTATTAATATGTTTCCCTGTAATATGAAATGTATATTTTAAGAGACGCATCAAGATCTACAAGAGGAAATCAAACTAAACTAATTCAAACACTTTCACACACAACAATTGCCCACAATTTCTTCAGTAATAGAGTGGTAGTAAACTGGAACCGATTGTCTGATGAAATAGTATCTGCTAATTCTATACATGCTTTTAAAAACCGACTCGACAACTGGCTTCTGACTAAAATTCACTTTAATAAGTGAACATTTGCAATGACCAAAACCCGACAACTATTTTCGACACAGTATGATATAGACGTATCAGCAATTATGCTGCTTGTCTATTAACTATAAATAAATAAATAATACAAAACTTTCACTTCTATCTGTGTTGTTAGGACACAGTTCTTTTCACTTATATCTGTGTTGTTAGGACACAGTTCTTTTCATTTCATATCATGTTCTTTATAAGTGACTAGCATCTGCCCGTGACTTCGTTTGCGTGGAATAGATACACTAACACCAACACTAACACTCAGCAGTTCTCAAAAGGAAAAAACATCCCAATTTTGAAATATTTTTCATCTGTGCTCCGCTCCTATTGATCTTAGCGTGATGATATAACCTATAACCATTGTCGATGAATGAGCTATATAACATTGGAAGAATTTTTTAAATCGGACCAGTAGTTCCTGAGATTACCCCCTACAACGCCACAACGTCACAAACTCACAAACTTTACCTCTTTATAATATTAAGTATAGATCACTTTATTTTTTGTTTTAGCTCTAATTGTTACAAATATATTTTGCCCTACACATATACAATAAAACAAACTCAAATGTAATTATGGATAACAACGAGCATTTTGTATCTACTTGTGATAGATTAAAAACAATGACTGTAGAGACACAGTTGGATTTAGAGATATCCATGACAATAAAGAAGGAAATAGTTGACTGCATGGATGAGGAGGAATCAACAGCTAATGATTGTGAGGTATTGTATATATTATTTACAGTACCTTGAGACTGAGCCTAGTTTGGTCCTTTAAAAAATAATTTTTAATTAAAATAAACTGTTAGATTTGCCTTACAAAATCATCATTTTCCATCAAAAAGAAAATATTAAAAGAGATATCTCTCTTATAATTAAATGAACTTAATATATTGAAATAACTTTATTAAGCACTGTTTTTCTTTTAAATAAGGTTCAATGCAGAGGAAGTTGCTGGCACAGCTTGTTCCTCTATAGAAATTTAAAAAGTACAGACACTATTGGTGTTATTACAAAAAAGTAAAATACTTGGTTTAAAAAAGGTTTCCTACGAAGTTCAACACACTCGCCCGGAGTAGATCGCGTTATCCTTTTTTTGCAAACGTAACCTAACCTAACCAAAGCGAGACAAAAGAGTAAGACGGCGACCATTCACCAAGAGATCTTTTTAAAGCTAGCGTTCAAAACGTGTTTAACTTTTTTGTAATTACACAGCTGAAGTTTATATTACATTTAATACCTTTAAAGGAGCAATACAATATATATTGTTATATATTCAGGATCTCAGAAACGACATAGCAATTTCCGTGAAACTTACTATTTAGGTAGTTTCGGGGATGATAAATCATTCTAGATGTGACATCTATCATAGATAACTTTTTATCCAGTTTAAGGGCAATAAAAAAATATAGCTAGAATTTAAAAGTAGTTTTCCCTGCCAGCTCAGATGGAAATCAGCTGCTTCGAAAATTTGTGTTACCCCAATTCAAATCAGAGTGACAGCAAAAGAGGTCTTTTTTAAATTATTTTTTTTGTGGAAAAATGCTTATTTTGTGAGGTAAACCTAACAGTATATTTTAATTTTTTTTTTAAGGAACTAATCTAGGCTGGGTCCTCCAGGTCATGATCAGCCTGTAAGAGATCCACTGCAGGGCCATAGGCCTCTTTCCAAAGGAAGGTCCATACCATACTGCATAATCACCACGCCATTCCACGACATATTGGCGATTTTAAACTCTGAGCAATCCACAGTTCTATTATTTTCCCACATACAGTAGTACTACAAGAACATTTCTCAGGTTCAGGTTTCCTCACGATGTATTCCTTCACTGGCAGTCAATAGTGTTACCAATTAAACGATAGTCCGATGAAGCTGTTAAGATCTTGCTGGGTCAATAGCGTAGTCATTTCGAAACAAAAATGCTACCAATATTAAATTAGCAAATGTAGGCTTCCGAAAAATTCGTTGGTACATGCCAGGGTTCGAACCTGCGGACATCGAAATATTTAGGTATTTCTTATTATATATGTAGAATTTCTCTACATAGAAAAGGCTGTCCATCTCAGTCTTTCACATTTAACTATTATTGTCTTTTAAATTTTTTTTTATTTTTATATCATAGGAGACAAACGAACTGGTGGGTCTCGTGATGTTAAGTGATCACCACCGTCCATAGACACTAGCGACATCAGGGACGTCGCAAGTGCGTTGCCAGCCTGTATATGGGAGAAGGGAGGGGGGGAAGGAAAGAGAAAGCAGGAAAGAGGAAGGGACGTAGGCCTCCGGCTCTCTCATTGACCGAACGAAACACAACAATGCAAGCACTGTTATTTCACGTCGGTTATCTGTGAGAGGGGTGGTACTACCCAGGAGGAGCCGACCCATTCATGTTGAAACCAAAAATAGCTTCAGCGGGGCTCTACCACCTACAGTATACATTCAAGTAATTATATACTTCAGGTACTGAAGAGTGGATATTTTATTTCTAGAATAAGGAATTATTGAAAGTAATAGAAAAACAAAAAGTTAAAAATGAAGAAACAGATAGAAATGTGGAGAACAATTATGAGGTTACAATAAAAATGGAAAAATCCGAAGAGGAAGAAATATTGGATGATATTGGAGACACCAACACACAGTATGATATGCTGAGGGTTCCTCGACAAATTCAATGTAATTCATCTGATAGGAATCCCAGAAAGAAGTAAGTATAACTGTATAATGGTTTTTAGGTGATGTGAGATCTCACTGTATATCTCAAAATATTCATGTAGCTTATTATTATTAATAAAAAAACGTACAGTATAATCTAACTAATCCTGCACTTTAATAATAGATCTGAGTATGCAATAATCTGCACCCTCAGTCCACGCCCCCCTCGCCTTTCTACAACTGTAGGCTCTGCTCCCTACTAAAAGTTGTTTTTTTTTTCTCTTTTTTTTTTCTCGAACTGACTACGCTATTGACCTGGCAAGGTCTTTACAGCTTCACCGGACTACTAAGGCGAGCGCTTAAGGCACTCAGCCGATTTTATTTTTGGTAACTAGCTCAAGGGTGTACGGCACACCTCGGCTTGGCCGTTACCTTGAAAAACCCGATCTGACCTAGCTAAACTATGCTAAGCTATACATGTATCCATTTTTGGATCATACAATTAAAATTGCATGATACAAAAACACAACATGTAATTCGAAAGGTCAAAAAGTTGTACAAAAGCACACCTCAATTATGAATAACATATTTTAAAACTATGTAATTACATATGTACATGTTAATTTAATATATTACATACATTTATTCCCTCTATGAAATGCTGTATTTTATTCATTATCTATGACTTTTTCATTATAATCCAGTAATCCGAACATTCCAATAATCAGGCACTATCTGGAGACGTAGTCCGGTGAAGCTGTTAAGACCTTGCTGGGTCAAAAGCCTAGTCATTTCGAAAAAAAAAAGCACCCTCTGGTTTTTAATAGTGCCTTTATAGATTAGTGAGATTATGCTGGATTTTCTAAAACTTTAAATTCTAAATTATGTTTCCATTATTATCTGCCTATAAAAGACCCACTGCAGGGCGATAGGCCTCTTCCCAAAGGAAGGTATGGGCGTTATCACCACGACAAACCACGACGTATTGGCGATTTCAAACTCTGAGAAATCCACAATTCTATGTTTTGCCACATACAGTAGTACTACAAGAATATTTCTCAGGTTCAGGTTTCCTCGTGATGTATCTCTTCACCTCAGTAGTTAGTGTTATCAATTTAAATTAGTAAATGTATGCCAATTCCAAAAAATCCGTTGGTACATGCCCGGATTCGAACCTACGGACATCGAAATGATATTCCACTGGTCATACCATTAGGCCACCATGACTTTTTCTTATGTTTTTGATCAGGAGGCAAACGAATTGGTGAATCACCTGATGAAAGTGATCACCGTTTTTTTTTTATGTCATAGGAGGCAAACGAACAGATGGGTCACCTGATGTTAATTGATCACCACCGTCTATAGACACTTGCAACACCAGGGGAGACACACGTGCGTTGCCAGCCTGTGTTTGGGAGGAGGGCGGGGGGGGGGAGAGGAGCAGGAAGGGAAAGGTAGGTGGGTCTCCGGCTCTCTCACTGACCAAACGAAACACAATAATGCAAGCACTGTTACTTCACGTCGGTTTTCTGTGAGAGGGTAGTGCTTCCCCGGACGAGCCGACCCATTCGTGCTGAAAACAATAATAGCTTCAGCTTGGCTCTACCTCTACTAAATACATCCATCCATATACACCGGCAACACTATGGGAGTCGCGAGTCCTTTGCCAGCGTGTGTTGGGGAGGGGGGAGGAAGGCAAGAGGAGAGGGGGAAGGTGGGGAGAGATGGGCCTCCAGCGCTCTGGACTGTCCGAACGAAACGCAACAAAACAAGAGCTGTTACTTTACGTCGGTGTTTCTATATGAGGGTGGTTGTACCGGGGGCGAGCTAAAACATTCATGCTGAAACCAGTTATTGCTTCAGCTTGCTTCTATCACCTACAATAGTTTTGCTAATTCTAACAATAAACTATTTATTTCTTTAAATAGTAGTAATAAATTCAACAATACATATTACCAATTTGCTGGACTGTAAATTCAAGCACCTTATATAACGAAAATCGTAAAAAATATTTTTGTATGTGTTATTACACATAATGCTTGCTATAGTCTAGGAGCAGACACATTGCTAATTACTATATTTCGACGTTTGCAGTTTCAACTCATTAGAGCCCAGTATTGAACACATAAAAGTCGAAACGAACACATCAGGAGTTAATCAATTAAATGAGTTATACCATTGCCAGTATTGTAACAAATATTTTAATGATTATAATAATCTGCTAGCGCACATCAGTGATGTCCATAAGAAAAACAAACCGGAGTGTGAATTATGTGGAAAGCGATTCAAGAATGAGCTGAATCTTGAAAGACACATGCTGTTTTTACACAAAAAGAAGGAATCTTCACAGCAAATTACTCGAAGCAGTCTGAAATGTAAACACTGTAATGCGTATTTCAAAGACAAACACAAATTGAATGAACATGTGAAATTGTGTCATCCTAATGGTGAAATTGAGAAAACGGTGTACAAATGTGAATTGTGTGAACGCTTTTATAAAAGGAAACAAACTTTGACTCTGCACGTGAAGCGAATACATCAAGATTATGGAAAGACGTTCGATTGCTGGTGCGGGGAAAAGTTCCGTTCTCCGATACACTTGTACTTACATAAGAGTAAGAAGCATGAACCCGAGATAAAAAAAAATAAAAGAATACAATTTGAGTACAATTGCAAAAGATGCGAAGCTGTTTTTAAAGTTAAACAGGATTTAAGAGACCACATGAAGCGAATCCATTATAAGCATATTGAAAAGTGTAAATGTTGGTGCGGGAGACAGTTTTACTCGCGTATAAAGCTATCCGCTCATGAAAGCTTACGACACTTTAGCAATAACGAGCAATTCCAATGCGACTCATGCCAGAGGATCTTTAAAAGGAAAGCAAACTTAGTGAACCATATAAAGAGATTCCATTATGATTATGGGAGATTGTTCGAATGTTTCTGCGGGGAAAAATTCACATCACCAATATATTTAACTGAGCACAAGCGATCACAGCACGATCCAATTCACAATAGAATACAATGCGGTACTTGCCAGAAGATTTTGAAATGTAAAGCAAGTTTAGTTCAACATATAAAGAGAGTTCATTATGATTATGGGAGATCATTTGAATGCTATTGCGGGAAACAGTTCCGTTCACCGCTATATTTAAGTCAACATAAGAAGTTACATGACCGGAAAGCTCAGAATACGGACTCGGTTAAATTCCAATGTGACTCTTGCAAGAAGTTCTTTAAAAGGAAACCAGATTTACTAGTGCATATAAAGAAATTCCATTATGATTATGGGAGGCTGTTTGAATGTTTCTGCGGGGAACAGTTCATGTCACCGATATTCTTGAATCAGCACAGAAGAAGGCAACATAATATGAAGTTTGTAAATATGGAGATATCTCAAAGTGCCAAAAGTTTTTCAAAATAAAGTGTGTTTATCTATACCTCTATACTAATATTATAAAGAGGTAAAATTTGTGAGTTTGTAACGTTGTGATGTTGTGACGTTGTAGGGGGTAATCTCAGGAACTACTGGTCCGATTTGAATAATTCTTTATAGTGTTATATTAGCGGTAGAGCCAAGCTGAAGCTATTATTGTTTTCAGCACGAATGGGTCGGCTCGTCCGGGGTAGCACCACCCTCTCACAGAAAACCGACGTGAAGTAACAGTGCTTGCATTGTTGCGTTTCGTTCGGTCAGTGAGAGAGCCGGAGACACACCTACCTTCCCCTTTCTGTCCCCTCCCAAACACAGGCTGGCAACGCACTCGTGACTCCCCTGGTGTTGCAAGTGTCTATGGACGGTGGTGATCACCTAACATCAGGTGAGACCCATCTGTTCGTTTGCTTCCTAGGATATAAAAAAAAAAAATCATTCATCGAGAATGGTTATAGGCTATATATGATCACGCTAAGATCAATAGGAGCTGAGCACAGATGAAAAATGTTTCAAAATCGGGATGTTTTTTTTTCTTTTAAGAACTGCTGCGTGTTAGTGTATCTATTCCACGCGAACGAAGTCGCGGGCAGAGGCTAGTAGGTTATATGAAAGTAATTCATTATGATTATGGGAGACAGTTTGAATGTTTCTGCGGGAAACAGTACCGTTCACCGATACACCTTCAGGAGCATCAAAGGTTTTTTTTTCTTCGAACTGACTACGCTATCGGCCTTGTTGGCCTTCACAGCTTCACCGGACTACTGAGGCGAGCGCTTAAGCGCTCAGCCGATTTTATTCAGATTATGCTCAAGGGTGCACGGCACACCTCGGCTCGGGCTGATATCGAAAGAACCTATGCTAAGCTAATCGTACATATATTCATTATTGAATTATGCAATTAAAAATTGCATGATTCAAAAATACAATGTGTAAATCGGAAAGATATTATTGCAAGGTTAATAAGAGAAATGATGAGATATACCAGTGTGAGTCGTGCAAGAAGATATTCAAGTCGAGAAGGTGTCTGGTCGAGTTTTTGGCGGGAGTTTAGTCTGTCATGTAGTGGATTTTAAATTTTATTCATAATCTTGTGTTATTTGACTCTATACATTGTACATTTGGTGGTGTTTTACGTAATATAGTTAGTTTATTGTATACTAGCCTCTGCCCGCTACTTCGTTCGCGTGGAATTGATACACTAACATTATTTTATTTTTTCGAAATGACTACGCTATTGACCCAGCAAGGTCTTAACAGCTTCACCGATCCATTAAGGCGAGCGCTTAAGGCACTCAGCCGATTTTATTTTGCCAACCAGCTCAAGGGTGCACGGCACACCTCGGCTTGGCTGTTGCCTGTTATATGCAAAATCGCGACTTATCTTAGCTAACCTAGCTAACTATTCATATATGTATGAGTTGTTCAAAAGTATATGTGTACCAAGCATACACGCCTCAACAACTCCCGCAGCAGCTCTCAATAGGAAAAAAACAACCCTTTTTGATTTTTTTTCCTTCGCTCATACTGAGTCTTAGCGTGATGATATATAGCCTATAACTATTCTCGATGAATGACCTATATAACACTGAAAGACTTATTCAAATCGGACCAGTAGTTCCTGTGATTATCCCCTACAACGGCACAAACTTTACCTCTTTATAATATTAGTATAGATAAGTGAAGTGAATTGCAAATAATACCACGGAGCATGAAATTCTGAGATGCCACAAAAACTCCCTGGTAGGTTCTAACAAGGGATCCACCATCTTGTTAGAATATTGACTCACACGACGCTTAATATTGAAGTGATCGCACGACGATTGTAATATTATTGACTACGCTACAATGGCAGCAATAATCTGAAAGATTGATTGCCAAAAATAAAGTTAAAGATATTATATTGTAAAATACTGTAACTGTTGCAATAATAAAAAATCAAATAAAATGCAGTTTATAGTAAATTATTTATTAATTATTTTTAAAATATTTTGATGAATGCAAGTAGATTTTAAGAAGAAAATATATGTAAAATAGAGTATCCATTATAGTAAATTTGATTGTTTTAACATTTACGTAATATCAATAAAAAAGATTTTTAATTGACTTAATGTATTTTAATATATCTTTATGTATGTAGCTACCGACTATATCGTCTTTGGTAGATTGGCTGAAACTTAGGAAGGCTGAACTCCTACCTATACTAAGGGGGTGTAAGGGATGTCGACTAACATTTTAAGACTTGAGACACCCAAGCCAACCTCACCTGCACGTAATAGTAAGACCTGCACCTCAATAGTAAGACATCTTTATTACATGATACATGTTTTAATAACGTTTAAAAGATATTGAAAAAAAAATCTTTAAATTATTTATAACTCAACATTTTAACATTTAAAGGTCTGATTCACATTAAAAAATACAACGTTAATCGGCTACCACGTCCCCTGAATCCTGTTTGGAATATAGCATAAAGGAAAATATATTTAAGATTCAGCTTTTCTAAAATTCTAGTTCTTCCAACGTTGCTGGCTCTTGTACTAAGGTGTCGCAAAAAAAATCTAGTTACATTAAATGTTTGTCTCTCGTTATTCTGGACAATTCCTTGCGTTTTATTCAACTGATTGATAATTTCGCATAGAAACGTCAGTTCGCCGTAGCGCAATCGTACTATACGAGTATATGGGTTTTGGCGCACCGACGGAGACGTTGTTTCGGTTACTGGGTGACCTTTTTATTTCTTTTTCAAAGAAGCATAGGGTGATGAAATATACTTAGGTTAACTATATGTTAAAGTTACTGCTATATATAGTACAAAGAAAAGTTATCAAAATTCGTCAAGAATTCCATAAACTACACATTTTTAACTTTCGTCCGTTATCCTCGAGAACCCCTAGTTATGAGACAAGAACCTACCCGATTAGGCTTCCCACAGTAGCGATTCAAGCCTAGGTTCGATCCCTCGGTAGGGAGCCCTTGAGTACGTTGCTTGCGCGATACGGTGACATACAAATATACATCACCGCTACAACACTACACGATCACCCCCACACACGTGCACGCCTACACATGAAAGTGGAAGGGTTTACTTTTTTCCCTTATCGAACTGAAAAACTCTCAATTTTCCGATAATAAATATATGGAGGAGTTGTTGAGGCGTGTATGCTTGGTACACATATACGCTTCAACAACTCATACATATATGAATAGTTACCTAAGATAGGTCGCGATTTTGCATACAACAGGCAACAGTCAAGCCGAGGTAGGCCGTGTACCCTTGAGCTTGTTGCCAAAATAAAATCGGCTGAGTGCCTTAAGCGCTCGCTTTAGTAGTCCGGTGAAGCTGTTAAGACCTTGGTGGGTCAATAGCGTAGGCACTTCAAAAAAAAAATGAGACAAGAAGTATCCTAGATGTAACCTTGTAATATTAGTTATCACTGTGTTAAGTTTCGTCAAAATTAGTTCTGTATTTTCAGAGAAATACGGGGTCAGATTCTAGACTTTAATCCGTTATCCTGGAAAACTCCTTGCGTTTTTTAGGACAAAAATATCCTATATGTAATCTCGTAATATTAGTTATTACTGTGACAAGTTTCGTCAAAATTGGTTCAGTACTTTCAGAGTGATACGTGTTCACAGGGACAGGCAGACCGACAAAAATTGTAAAAAGATTATTTTTGGCTTCTATATCGATATAGTCTACCTCGATTATAATTTTCAAAAAATATTTAATGTACAGATTTGGCCTTGCTACAGTTTTATTGTAGTAAATATATTTATATTACATACCAAGTTGACTCGTGCAGTTTCAGTTGTTTTTTTAAACGCGAAATATCTATTGGAATCTACCGTTTCCAATTGTGAATCCAAACTCTCCAAGGACTCGCTCAAATATATTAGAGTGGGTTCAAAGATTTTTAGAGCATAATAATAGAAGGATGAAAGCATTAGAAAAGGAAGAGAATACAACGAAAATGACAGGAAAAATAATTTACGGGCCATCTGAGGTCAGAAAATGGAAGGAGGGGAGGCGGTTTCGGTGTTTAAGGGTATAAAACGGTTTATCTCGATTTCCGGCAAAACTACAAGTCCTATGGAAAAAACTTAAAAGTGTAGGTAATTTAAACTCTGTTCATCCCTTTATTTTCGACCCTTAACCTTGGAATATTTATTTCTAATTTGAAGGACACTATACCCATGTATCAATTATTATTACGAATATAATTATATTGATATAACCACTCAAATTATCTCGCGATCTTATTAGACTCTGTCGTGTCAATATTCCGAATAAACTCTATCGTTCAGAGTGTACTCGGTGACCGTTCCGATCAGGGTCTATGATGTTACTGTTTTTGAACAAGTTCATGTTCCTTATTTAAGAGACCCTTAGCGGTAATGGGCCGATAGTTCAAATAAAATTGAAATCGGTTTCAAGAAGATGAAAATAAGTAGACACGAAGTGTGTGACAATAAATAAACGATGTTTCACCCTCCGAGGGGTTGAATATTTTGTTCAAATTTATATGGGACCACCTCTGAGTATAGCCAATTCAATAAAAAAAAGAATCATTAAAATCGTTTCACAATAATTGACGAAGTTTAACATATACAAATAAAAGATAGGTCGCGCATGGCACGTATCAGGCAACAGCCCAAGTCGAGGTGTGCCGTGCACCTTTGAGCTAGCTCTCAAATAAAGTCGATGAAGCTGTTAAGACCTTGTTAGGTCAATAGCGTAGTCAGATCGAGAAAGAAAACAACATATAAATATTAATTTGTTTTATTTTAATTATCAGATCAGAGCAGATTACAAATCAGCTTTATACTTCTAACAATAATACTTGCTATTACAAACAATATATATAACCTCCGTACAACAGAACGTGCTATATACTCTTATTTTGTTTGTACAATTGCGTTTTTTTTTTCGAAGCTTCACCGGACTACTAAGGCGAGCGCTTAAGGCACTCAACCGATTTTATTTTGGCAACCAGCTCAAGGGTGCACGGCACACCTCGGCTTGGCTGTTGCGTGTTGCATGCAAAATCGCGACCTATCTTAGCTAACCTAGCTAACTATTCATATATGTATGAGTTGTTGAACCGTATATGTGTACCAAGCATACACGCCTCAACAACTCTTCCATATATTTATTATCGGAAAATTGAGAGTTTTCAGTTCGATAAGGGAAAAAAAGTAAACCCTTCCACTTTCATGTGTAAGCGTGTAGGCGTGCACGTGTGTGGGGGTAATCGTGTAGTGTTGTAGCGGTGATGTATATTTGTGTGTCACCGTATCGTGCAAGCAACGCACTCAATGGCTCCCTACCGAGGGATCCAACCTAGGCTTGAGCCGCTGCCGTGGGAAGCCTAATCGGGTGTGAAGTACAATTGCGTCATCGGACAGTACTGTTCTCGCACTAACTTACTTTACCATTATCATAACGTTGTCTCTTCATATATAACATTGTACAACTTTTGGTTTTTGATACGAATCATTTTCTTTTTAATATTTATATTTCGTATATAACAACCGTGTCGTTGTCTCTTGTGTTCAAGTACGTGTATGAGAGAATGAAACATTTTCATACAAGTTTGTGTTTTTTTTATATCAAAGGACGCAAACGAACTGGTGCGTCACGTGATGTTAAGTGATCACCACCGTCCATAGACACTAGCGACATCAGGGACGTCGCAAGTGCGTTGCCAGCCTGTATATGGGAGAAGGGGGAGGGAAAGGAAAGGGAAAGCAGGAAAGAGGAAGGGACGTGGGCCTCCGGCTCCCTCACTGACCGAACGAAACACAACAATGCAAGCACTGTTATTTCACGTCGGATATATGTGAGAGGGGTGGTGCTACCCCAGAGGAGCTGACCCATTCATGCTGAAATCAAAAATAGATTCAGCAGGGCTCTACCACCTACAAGAACCTAAACCCTCTTACATAATCATAATGAACTCTTCGTACACGTGCCTTTGATTCTCAATTATATTTTCAGTTTTACCATCGTGCCACAAACTCTTGTGTATTTGTGAACGAAACTGTTTCTCGCACTAACATTCAACTACATCCTTTAATTTCTATAAGTAAATTCTGTTTGGTTTTAGAGAAATACTTGCAAGAATCACATTTTCCCAATATTAGTATTTTTAACATTGCGCTTGTGAATGCGTCTCTCGTGTACGCGTAACTGTATCGGTGAACGAAACTGTTTCCCGCACCAACAATCGAACTGTTTCCCATAATCATAATGAACTCTCTTTATATGTACCAATAGACCTAATTTATTTATGAGTAACTTGTTGCAATAATCGCATTGGAATTTGCCATTATTAGTATTTTTAACACTGCGCTTGTGTACATCTCTCTCGTGTTTG